>PVHX01008912.1:0-80062 GCA_004024805.1 Geosciurus inauris
GAGATGGAAAATTGGGCTCTCTATATATACTATGAATTGAAATGCATTTAAAAAATAAATAAAAAAAATTTAAAAAGAGGAGACAAAAGAAAAGAAGAGAATTTGAAGCCTCTGGCACTTATGCTACTACAACAAACATCAAACACAGCACAACTTCTAGAATGATTAAAATAAATCTTGAATTAAATTAAATTAAAGGCTTAATTAATTAAAGGCTTAATTTCCTCAGCTTCTATTATCTGATAAAACATGCTTGGCCTTCAACAATAATGACAAAAAAAAATTTTGAAAGGTATGATAACTTTTAAGGAAAGAAAATAGGAAAGATAAAACATGCAGCAGGACCAGACTCAGATATACAACAGAAAATGGAATTATCAGAAAATAAATTTCAAATAACTGGCTAATATGTTAAGGGCTCTAATCAAAAAAAAGCAACAAGACTCAAGAATAGAGAGATAACAAAAATAGATGAAAAAAATTTAGAAAGAATATACAGGAAATGCTAGAAATTTAAAGCATTTTAAAAGAAGTGAAGTATGCCTTCGATGGTCTCATTAGTAGACTGGACACAACTGAGGATATTAAAAAAAAACAAGTGAGTGAGCTTGAAGATCAGTAGAAACTTCCCAAACTGAAATGGAAATGTAAAATTAAAAATTTTTTAAAAGATAAAACAATTCAAAATTGTGAACCGACTTTAGAAGTAGTAATATTAATGTAATTGAAATATTAAAAGACCAAGGAGGAGTAAATGGAGCAGAAAAAAATACTTAAGGTAATAATGGCCTAAAATGTTCCAAAATTAATGATGGATAATAAACCAGAATCCAAAAGCTGAATGAACAACAAGCATGATAAACAAATACCCAAAATGTTAAACCTAGAAATGTAATTTTTAATAATACAGAAGACTAAAGAAAAAATCTTAGAAAGGGTGGAGGGATAAAACACCTTAACTATAAAGACATAAAGTTAAGTATTAACATGAATTTCTCATCAGAACTTAGATAAGCAAGAATAGAATGGAGTGAAATATTTAAAGAATTGACAGGAATAAAACCACCACCATAGAATTCTATAATAAATGAAAGTATACATCAATTATGAAGAAATAAAGACTTCCTTACACAATAAAAAATAGAGAATTCATATCTAGCTGAAACGCTCTTACAAAAAATATTTTTTAAAAGTTCTTCAGAAAGAAAGAAAATGATATTGGTAATAAGGTTGAATCTACATAATTATAATAAGAGAATTGGAGAATAAATGAAAATATTGGACTTTCCTTCCTTGACTTAAAAAAAACAACTTTGTTTAAAGTGTGTTAGTCATCCTTGCATTTTGTGACCAAAATGCCTAACAAGAAAAACTAAATGAAGGAAAAGTTAATTGGGACACTCAGTCTCAGAGGTTTAGTGTTTGATCAGCCAGCTCCATTGAGGTGAGGCAGAACATCATGGAGGAAGGGCATGGTAGAGAAAGTTGCTAGCTTGCAGCAGCCAGGAAGCAGAGAGCATATGGAGCCAGAGACAAGATATACTCCCCAAGGGCACACCCTCAGTGACCTACTTCCTCCAGCCACTTTCTATCTGGCTACATTTAATACCTAGTATAGTAGTTCTTTCAAATTATCACTCCACAAAATATTGGCCACTGATGAAGTCACAATTTTAAAAATCTAATCATTTCAGCTAGGGAGTATAAAGTGAGGTAACCAAAGGAGGCAAATTAAAACCCCTGAGCAAGGCTTTATTTGGGAGTAAGCTTCCAGCTTAATTCCCTGTCCATCAGAGTGTGTCTGGAAGAATCACACACGTGTTCCCTGGTACAGAAAATTTAAAGGGCCCTGGCAGGAAAGGGCGGGCTTGGGGCAGGAAAAGGAGGTATCTGGAGTCCCATGTTCCACTGGGGTTGGTCAGGGGATCCTGCTGAGGTGAGAGTTCTTAACAGGGAGGAATATTCGCCTCATATTGAAACCATAATAAAAATAATAATGGCATCAGAAATAGGAGAGAGGAATGAGGGTCTTTTGTTATAAACTCTCTGTACTTCTCTTCCGGGATGAGTCAGGAGAAGTCCGCTGATTGGTATGAGGCACCATTACTGCTTATGTATCAGCGTCTGGTTGGTTGCTCCTTTGTGATTGTGGGCTGCTTGATGTTCCCCACAGGGCCGCTCTAAACTGACCTAAGAGTGCAACGTCCAAAGTGGCGGCAGGCCAGCAACTGAGGAGCTGGGGCCGGGTCATGCGGACCCTCAGCCACTGGGAGCAGCTGGGGGTGCTTTCTGCAGCGACAGTACCAAATCTGCCATACTGTAAGTTCTGCATCTACCTAGCGAGAAGTGCGAGATCTTGAGCTGACCTAACAGGGAGGAATATTCGCCTCATATTGAAACCATAATAAAAATAATAATGGCATCAGAAATAGGAGAGAGGAATGAGGGTCTTTTGTTATAAACTCTGTACTTCATATAAACTGGAAAGGTGCTTTGAAGGTAGATTTAGATTAATTAAAATATACACTGAGAAAGTAATATGGGAACTTCTGCTTTTCAGTCAAGTATGCAAGAAACTTGGAAATCACTACTTTACCCTGACAAATGAAAAGCTGAACAATTTGAAACATCGCCATTTTTAGATTTAACAGAGAAGGGAGGTCACATGGCAAACCACTACCCCCAAATTGTAGAAGTCAACAGGTGAATACAGTGGTTCAAAATTACTGCTAGTTTAAAAGCCCACAAGTTGCCAGTGTTTAAGGGAACCAGTGGTAGGGTAAGGAAAACGGAACTATAAGGAAGGTATTTCTCGAGGCTCCGTGAGGACAACTCCGAGAGTTAAAATCTCCGGAGAGATCACAGCGAAGCCCACATGCTTTTTTTTTTTATCTATTAGGTCCTCACACAATGTCTAAGACACAAAGTAGAACAAACCTTAACAAACTTAAAATAGTTGCAATACAAAGTTTGTTCTCTAACAGCAATGGGAAAAATTAGAAATCAATAATAGATGGAAATCTGAGACACTGACAAATTTGTGGAATTAAATAGTCACTCATTATCAAATGGGTCAAAGACAAAATCCAAAATGAAACTGGATAGTACTGTAAGGTGACTTAAAAATGAAGAAGCAATCTAACAATGCTGATTGGATGAAACTGACAATGTTGTAGGGGAAATTTATGGCAGTAAATACTGCAAAAATATATATATATCAGTGAAAACTCCCCTTGTGCTAGCTGTAAGGGGAAGGTCAAAGAAGCCATATTGAAATACAGCAGAGAATTCTGGTTTTCTTAACAAAGGCTGCCTTCAGGTGAAATGATTTAACCAGGGCCTAACCTGTAGCTGTTTAATAGGGCCTAAATGGCCTGGGAAAGACAAGTGTGTATTCCATTCTATTCAAGGTTTCCATATAGGAGAAGAGAAATGTCTAGTTGCAGTCTTCTCTAGCCATTCCCTCCCAATTAGGGGGACAAGGGGTGGAGACTGAAGTGCACGTGTGAAGCTCGTAGCCCAGAAGCACAGGCTAGTACAAGTCTGAACTTACAGGACTCCAGAATCCTTCCCTTATACCACATCCTACCAACAAAAAACTAAAGGTTTACTTATAGCAGTTCATTTTACCCTGTGCCACATAAAAAATAAAATATAATATACTCTGAAAAAACACAGTAAGTAGAGACAGAACAATTATTAAACCAGTTGGAGTTGTGGCAGAAATGTTAGAATCAACAGGCCAAGAATTTAAAACAACCATGATTAATATACTGAAGACTCTAATGGATAAAGTAGACTGCATGCATGAACACAGAGGCAATGTAAGCACAAAGATTAAAAAATAAAAAATACCAAGACATGCATAAAACAGAAGACAAAATGGCAAATGTAAATCTAACTATATTAATAGTAGCATTAAAAGTAAATACATTAATCAATATAATTGAAAGGCATGGGTTGTTAGACTAGATAAAAATCAAAATGCAACTATATTATGTGCACAAAAAACATACTTTAGATTCAAAAAGGTTTTAAAAAAGCAAAAGTATGGAAAAATATACAGCAGGCCTCTGTACCAGGGTTTCAAATCCACAGTTTCAGCCATGGATAGAAAATATTAGGAAAATAACAATAAAAATATTGATATAATAAATAAAACCAATGTACTATAATATCCATTTATATAGCATTTACATTTTATTAGATATTACAGGTAACCTTGAGATGACTCAAAGTATGTGCAAGGTAATATGCCAATACTACACTATTTTACATAGGCAACTTGAGCATGCCCAAAGGGATTTGGTCATACACAGAGTTTTAGAACTACAAGTTAAACAATAACAACAAGAAAGTTGGAATGGCTACATGAATATCAGATAAAATAGATACTAAAGTAAAAAAGAAATGTTACTGTAAAAATAGGGACATTTTATAAGGATAAAAGGATCAAACATTTAGAGATATATACTAATTATAACAAACCTTTAGGGATATATACTAATTATAAGCATGTAGAGATCAAACAACAGAGAACCAAAATGTATGCAAAAAAAATGAACACAATATAAGACAGTTCAACAATATAAGACAGTTCAACAATCAAAGTTGGAGATTTCAATAGCCCAGTTTCTATAAAAGACAACATAACTATGCAGAAAATCAATATGTAAATAGAAGATTTTAACAGCAATATAAACCAATTAGAACTAACAGATATTTATAAACACTCCATCCAAAAAATACATTGCCTGGGACATGATGTAGAATAAACCTTAATAAACTTAAAATAGTTGCAATATAAAGTTTGTTCTCTGACAGCAATGGGAAAAAGTTAGAAATTGATAATAGATGGAAATCTGAGACACTGACAAATTTGTGGAATTAAATAGTCACTCCTTATCAAAGACAAAAGTCCAAAATGAAATTGGATAGTACTGTAAGATGACTTGAAAATTAAGAAGCAACCTAACAATGCTGATTGGATGCAACTGACAAAGTTTAGGGGAAGTTTATGGCTGTAAATACTGCAAAAAAAAATTCAATAATTTAACCATCTACAGGAAAGGCACTGAAAAAAGAGCAAACTGAAACCCAAGTAAAAAGGAGTTAATTATAATAAAGATTAAAGCAAAAGTCATTGGGATACAGCAGGAAAATAGTAGTGATAATTAACACAGGCAAATGTGTTTCTTATAAAATGCCAACAAAAAATTGGAAAACCTTGAGCTAACTGAACTTTGGTAGGGGAAGAAGAAAAGATGCAAATAAATAAAACTGAAAAACAAGGAGGGAACATTGATATTAATAATGACCTAACAAATAAAAAGTTTTGTGAAAGAATACTTGAAAATTTTCATGCAAATTATTCAAATGAAATAAATGAAATTAACTCATTCCTGGAAACAGAGAAATTATCAAATTGATTCAGGAGGGAATAGAAAATATCCGAATAGCCTATATCAAATAAAGAGACTGAAATTGTAATAATAAAAAAATTCAGAAAGAAAACCCCTGAACATTTTTTAATTAAGACGATTTTAAAAATTCAGAATTAAAAAAAATTTGAATTAGAAAATACTATTCAGCTTGTTCTATGAGGCCTCTTTTACCCTGATACCAAAACCAGGTAAAAGTTTATTTTCAAAACTATGAATAAATATCTCAAATTTAGACACAAATTTATGAACAAAATACTATCAAATAAAATCCAGCACATTAGGAAAACCCTGTAGAATTTACCCCAGAAATGCAAGACTGTTTTAATATTCAAACATCAGGTAATATTATATACCATATCAATAGAATGAAAAACAAAAATCATGGGCTTATCTGCATAGTCACAGAACTCTGTAGACACAGAATAGTCACAAAACTCTGATACAGAAATCAAAGAAGACACAAAGATATAGAAAGATATTTTATGTTCATTGATCCGAATCTCAATATCATTGAAATATTAACCCTTGCCAAATAGATTATAGACTCAGTGCAACCTCAATAAGAAATCTAGCAAGCCAATTAGTAGACAATAACAAAATGATCCTAAAATTTTAGTGAAAGTCAACCTAGAGTAGCCAACACATTACTAAAGAGAAAAAAAAACCTTCATTATTATATTATACAAATTTAAGATTTACTATGAAGTTACAGCAATCTAGGCATGGTATTGGTGAAAGAATAGACACATCAATCAATAGAAGTGAGTTGAGGGTCCAGAAGTAGAGCCATAGAAATATAGTCACTGATCTTTCACAAATGAACAAAAACGATTCAATGGATAGCCTTGTCAATAAAGGGTATGAAAACAATTGGCCATCCAAATGTACAGACACAAAGAGAAAAAAAGAAAAGTGAATCTAGACACACCTTACAACTTACAACTTTCACCAAAATTAATTAAAATGAATAGAAAAAAGCTAAATGCAAATTGTAAAACTAGGAAATTAAAAAAATACATAGGAGACAATTTATATAGCCTGTTTGGCAATGAGTTTTTGATATAACACCAAAATTACAGTCTGTGAAAGACAAGAAGAATAGATTAATTTTAAAACTTCTGGTGAAGAAAAGATTGCTAAGAGAAAAAATGTCAAGATACAGACTAGGAGAACATATTCACAAAATACACTTCTGGTAATACTTGGATCCAAAATACACAAATAACTCTCAAGACTCAACAGTAAGAAAGCAAATAATTCAATTTTAAAATGGGCAAATAATTAAAAAAACACCTCAACCAAAAAGAAAGGCAGATGAAAATAAGCTTTTGAAAACATGCTTAATATAATTTGTTGTTAGAAAATTGAAAATCAAAACAACACTGAAATATTATTACTTACTTATCAGAATGGCTAAAATCCAAAAGCTGACAATGTTAAATACCAGAGAAGATTCAAAGTAACAAGAACATTGATTTCTTGCTCATGAGAATGCAAAATAGCGCAACCACTATGGAATCCAGCTTATTTGTTTTCTTACAAAGCCAAACATCATTTTACTATATGGTTCTGCACTAAGGTTCTTAGATATTTCCCCACCTAACTTGTAAGTTATGTACATGCAAAACCTCACCATGAATATTTATGTACCTTTATTCATAATCACCAAACCTGGAAGTAACTAAGATGTCCTTCAGTAAGTGTATGCAAGAATAATCTATGGCACATTCTTGCCATGAAATGTCATTTATCCTAACAGTAAGTTAGTTATCAGTTCACAAAAACATATGAATGAATTTTAAATGTATAATGCTAAGCAAAAGAAGGTAATCTTAAAAAGTTATTTTATGTATGATTTCTATAATTCCAATGATATTCTGGAAAAGGTAAAATGATGGGTCACAGAAAGGGAAAATGATTAATAGTTGTCAAAAATCTAGCAGAGAGGAAGGGAGAGTTGAACAGGTGAAACACAGGGGAATATTATAGCAGTGATCCTGTTCTGCACAGTACTCTAATGGTGCATAAATGATATATTGCATTTGTCAAAACCAATAGAATGTTATAGTAAAAAGAGGGAAGCTTAATGTATGTAAATTTTTTAAAAAATAATTTAAGAGGTCAGAGGATTCCAGGATGAAATGTAGAATATGACAAAAAAATCTAATAGAATATGACTACTGTATAAAATAACCTTAGAAAAGGGAGTGAGAAAAAAAGGTGCTGATATAAGTGAGTTTTTAAGTAAATGTAGTCTTCAAGTCTAAAAACAAAAGAAGTTCGACAAAAACACTGTACTCTATAGATGAGTTGTTTACCATGGAGGTATAGGTCATAATTCTGAAACCATTATATACATATTATGCTGAAAATAAATAACTGAATGGTAGATGGCAGACTTCTCACTGTTGGAATGGAAGATTAAAATAAGCAAGTAAACAAGCTATAATGATCCATGTGGATATGGATGGTACTTAGAGTCAACAGTAGAACTTAATTTTTTACAGCATATATACAGTGAGTTGCATATAGAAATATTTACAGATCTACATATCTATAGGTCTAGGTGTAATCCATTGTGTGTTTATGTGTGATTTATAAATTCTATGTATAAATATCTGTAAATATATAACACACACAGATTAGTAGACATACCTAGCCTCCTTTGCTTAGCTGGCTGAAAGGAGGACTTAGAAAATGTTAACAGGCAATATCAAGATAGCACCAAGATCTTGACTATAACATTATGCTTCAGAAAAGGGAACCAGATTCTGAAGAAATGGCTGGTACTAGGATTAAGGCAGTGTCTTAGTTGTTTTATTTTTGTTGTTGTTTTTGCTACAATAACAGAATGTTTAAACTGAGTAGCTTATAAAGAATATACATTTATTCTCCCACATTTCTGGATCTGAGAATCCAAGATCAAGGCACTGATATTTGCTACAGGTCCTTGTGCTAAGCCCTTGCAGAAAGGTAGAAGGACAAGAGGGGAACTAAGTCTTCACATGGCAGAAGAACAGAAGAAAAGAACCAGAGGGGACCCTCACTGCCAGGACCCTATTTATAGGGGATTGCATTAATTTATGAGGTTGGAGAGCCCTTATGACTCTACACACTTTCCTTTGGGTCCCACCTTTCATAACTGTGGTATTAGGGATTAGGTTTCCAACATGTGAATTTTGGAGGGGACAATAACATTCAAACCATAGTAGGCAGGAAAAATGCAAGATAAACATCTTGAAGTGCCAGAAAATAAGAAAATGCTTGACAAAGAAAACATTCATGTGCAGGTGCAGGCACACTCACATGCACACACACTGACGTAAGTGTATGTCAAAGGGATGCAAGAGCTAACTAAGAGTTCACTTCAGTTATGCTGAAACAGTTTGAGAAAGAAAATAAATATTGTCGGTTTATTACCCAAAGTGTAATAGGTCCATGTTGATATGGGAAAAAAATTGGGATACCTAATAAATGGGGTAGAAAAGACAAATCTCCTGTGCAGAAAAAATTGTAAACAATTTACTTACATATATCCTCCATCTTCTCTGAGTAGGAGCATAATTCCCACTCCTTATGTGTGGACTGCACAATAGTAATTTCCTTCTGAGAAGAATGATATGGAAAGTGGGGAAAAGAGTAACTTTATTGTGGAGAAATCTGACACACCGACTTAGCCAGGTGATTGAGTGAAAATCAACATGGATAAATCATACAGATAATATGAACTCCTGAAAGGATGCCATGAAAATGGCTCTTTACCTTTCTGGTCTCCTTCCCTGAAACACATAATTGCAGTATAATCAGAGAAATTCCAAATGGACAACATCTTACAAAATACCTGATCATACTGCAACTCTTCAAAACTGTCAAGGTCTTCAAAAACAAAGCCAAGTCTGAGAAACTTACAATCTAGGGAGCACAAAGGGCTTTGACTACTAAATGTGATGTGGTATCTTTATGGGATCTTGGATCAGGAAGAGGACATTAAGTAAAAATTAAGAAAAATATGAATATAGTTTGGACTTTAGTTAATAAAAACATAACAATAGAGGTATAATAGTTATAATAAATATTATACTAATGTTAGATGTTAATAACAGGAGAAACTAGTTGCTGGATATACAGAAAGTCTCTGAACTATCTCTAAAATTTTTTTCTATTATCTTCATAATAGCAAATGAAGAATATAACAAAAGAATCTAATAGAATGTTACTACTATAAAAAATAAACTTAGAAAAGGGAGTGAGTGGAAAGAAGAAAGGACGGGAAAGAAAAAAAAGAAAGGAAGGAAGGAAGGAAGATGAGAAAAGAAAAGGAGAAAAGATAGAAAAGAAGCAAGCAATCTTACCATGGCAAAAGAGAAGACAGAAAAGAAGCAAGCAATCTTACCATGGCAAAAGATTGACATTTTCCACCTGAAATTTTAGTCTAAAGGGATTTTAATGTTTTTGGTAGATCACAACGGAAGCTTGCTAGTGAGTGATTTGTGGAATGAGCCTTATTCCTCTCTTTAATTATTTATAGAAACTGCCCATCACTAGTCTTCCAGTATCCCTTTGTCCTTACATGAATGTGAAAGATCAATGCCACTTATCTAACAGGCATTCTCTAGAGACCTTGAGGTGCAGTTTATATGGGTCAGAAGGTTTAAACTCATGAAAAGCAAATATGTTTACTGTTACAACCTTTTTTTTTTTTTTTTTTTTTTTGGTACCAGGGATTGAACTCAGGGGCACCCGACCACTGAGCCACATCCCCAGCCCCATTTTGTGTTTTATGTAGAGACAAGGTCTCACTGAATTGCTTAGTGCCTCGCCGTTGCTGAGGCTGGCTTTGAACTCGCGATTCTCCTGTCTCAGCCTCCCTAAGTGCTGGGATTACAAGCGTGAGCCACCACGCCCGGCTCTGTTACAAACTTTTTATCCATCACGAGTTTATTGACTTCATTCTCATTAATGTCCACTCTACCCTTCACAATCCAAAGTTTATTCTTTTCAGCAGAGAAGAAAGGAGCAAAATAGGAGGCAAGTTTTTTTGCATCACTATAGCATCTTTTAATGTTTTGTTTGTTTCCCTGAGCATACATAGACAGTAATTCTTTTGTATATGCATGCCTCCATGGGTATGTCCATGTATATAAGCATATGTATTTTTAAGCATTAAATTACCTTAGGCTTAGGTGATCAGGCATTTTTTTTAAATGTACATGTAACCTACTTATAATTAACTTTACACAACCAGTATTTGGGTCTAGCCTTTTAAGAATTTGATCCTCAGAAAAATCCCACTGCCTCATATCATCCTGATCATTATTTCTCATTACAATATTAGGAGGTAAATTCTACAGTGAAGTCATATTACAACTCACTTCATGAATTGTTTCTCAAGTCAGATTATAGGATCAAAATCAGATACATTTAACCAATATTGCAAGTATATGTGGTTTGTATTCATTTTCTCTGAATGCATCTGAAAAACCAGATTTCCCATCCAGAGTTAAAAAGGATTTCTATTACTACACATAAGCCCATTGGATTATGGGAGGAAACAAGTATTTATTCAAGTCACTCTTTAATATCCCTGTAGTGTATGAAGTTGAAGGTTTTTAATGAAATAAAATACCATGATATTCCTAATCTCAATTTGCAGTTGATAAAACTGAAACTTTGAGAGATTTTGGAACCTCAATGAGTTAAACATGATTATATAACTATACATATATGAGTGTATTATCATAATATGTTATTAGGTGTTTTATATATCATACTACCTATACTAGTGTTTCATATACACACGCACATATATAACATCAAGGGGCTAAAAGAGGATATATATACGCAATATATACAAAACAACTTTATGTATATGTATATATATACATATATATACACACATATATATATCAACCACATGCATTCTGTAATGGGTTAAAGTCTCAGTACATGTGTTTGCATGTGTGTGTTTAGATATGAATTCAGGTTTTCTGATTCTACCCTACTACTGTGAAGAAGCACATGACACAATGTTAAAATTGGTCTAGTGACCAGTTTTAAGGTCACTAGACCAATTTTAGGATGAATGAGGAAGGCTGTAATAACTGGCAGTGGCGTTAGGGAAAAAGCTATGTCTGGATTCTGAGGCCCTGGGGGAACTGGTCTTGTCCTTGAGGCTTCTGACCTGAAGCTCTGGTGTCTCCAGGGATCCATGCTCTTGAAATACTCCATCATTTTTGTGAAATACTGCTCTGTTTATAATGCACTGGGAGGGGAAAAACCCTACTTTCCTACAATGGAAGTTATCATTCCTGTTCAACCCAAAACTAGTGAGTGTGGGTCCTCTCAAAGCCTTGGTTTTCTTTGTCTATATATCAGAATTACTACTGGGGTATTGAAGAGCATAGCACCACTGTGTGAACTGCTTTACATAGAGTCTGGTTCATATAAAGTATGCAATGAGGGCAATAGATGATCCCAGACTTAAAGATTCTAAGTAGCAGAAATGCTGGAAGTGGAGACAGGCAGAGAGGTTTCTAAGAGGATACAAAATTGGAGAGAAGCCCTAAGGGATGCAGCCCACGTGTGAGCAGTGTGGGAGCACAAGTGAAGAGAAAGTGGTAGCTCAGGGCTGTAGGAGCAGACATGGAGCCTGACAACCTAGTGATGACCCAGATTTCCCACTCTGAGATGTGTCTGCTAGCATCTCCTATCAGTGTCACTTGTGGAAAGCTGAGAATAGAATGCAGGGAGGAATTCCAACCTGCCTCTCCACCACTGAGCAGAGAGAGACTTCTATGGAGCCCCATTACCAGGCATGGCCAGCACTCAGACCCAGGGGACAGTAACTCTGGGAAGCAGTTTTAAGAAAGTCACTATCACTGAACATGGAGAAAAAGGGAAAGTGACCAGTTACAAAGAAGATGACGTATAGGTGGAGTCTGCCCATAAGAGAAAAACTGTAAGGTGCAAAGGCCAGCAGAGGCCAAGGGCAATTCTACCCCTAGAAAGCAAAAATCTTGGGTGTTTTTTATCTAGGGACAGAGTCCCTAGTCTTAGATATAACTGGATCTCTTACAGTGGGACATCTGAATCTGACAATCAGTGTCCAGTGCCTGAGTCTAGGAGAAGAGAAAGCTGAACAACAGAACTCAGCCACATGGCCCCTCACAGCTTTGGGTATTCATAACCAAATATACTAGGAGTCCCCCACAGTGAGCCACAGCAATCTGGAAACATGTGACTCACACAAAAGTTCAGGAGTCTCCTTCAAGGAACTGAGGGGTTTTTATTATCTCAAGATCAGCCTGGAAAAATATCTTTTAGCCATATCTGTGGGGGCATTTACCTTTTAACAAATCACAACAGAGCTTTGAGGGACAAATTTGTAGATTCAGTACCTGTTTTAAAAACCTGCTGCATATTAGCTGCAGGAGTACATCTTACCTTCTTGAGCCCCGATTTTCATATTGAGAATAGTAATACCTGCATCTCAGGATTATTATGAGGATTAAATAAAACAAACCTAACAAGAGGCAGAGTTGGTCAACATTAAATGCCCATGAATGCTATTTAATTAGTATTTGGATATGACTATTAATATAATATTACAGGTTGAGCATCCCTAATTAGAAAATCAAAAATGCTCCAAAATCTCAAATTTATTGAGCATCAGCATGACCCAAGTGAAAAATTCCACACCTAACCCCATGTTTCAGTTAAAACACAGCACACTAAAAATACAACATAAAATTCTCCTCAGGCTATGTATATAAAGTGTACATGAAATATAAATGAATGTTTAGACACAGGTACATCTCCAAGGTATCTCTTTCTGTATATGCAAATGTTCTAAAATTTTTGAAAAAAACAATCTAAGGTCTGAAACTCTTCTGATCCCAAGCATTTCAGGTAAGGAATGCTCATCGTATTAGAATTAATCCTAGCATCGCTTTCTTGTTGCTGACAGTTGTCTCTTGTCTTCTGCGTATTTAGGAAACATTTCTTCTAAAAACATTTCTTCTCTTTTTCTCTGGAAAAAAATAAGAGTATGAAACATGAGAATTCAAAGTTGCCATGCTATTTATTTATACTGAAGATCTTCAGCTGCCTTGTCCCACCCCAGTCTCTTTTTTCTTTCTGTCTTCAATCATGAGAAAACTGAGAGCAAGGTAGATACAGGACTCGGGGAATTTAGGGCAAAAAAAAAAAAAAAAGAAAGAAAGCCAGATGTGAGCAAGAAAACACAACATCTTCCAAACAAGCTATTTGCTAAAATAGAAAACTCTTTGAATCTTTCTCATAGAGAAAACTTTTTAAAGAATTTATTCCTTTGTTCTTTGTCCTCAGATCTAAATTTTCCATCACAGTCCCATTGCCATTTTATGATAAATTTCTGACACCAAGATATGGGATCATTTACGAGACTGCAGGAACACAGCATAAAAGGGCTAGAAAAAAATTAATCGCTCATTTTGATTTAGTCTTCTCTTCTGCTCAGTAATGACTTTGGATCCCATCCTATTGACCTTCTCTGCTTTTGTTCCCATCAAAATCGATACAGTATGCGATGTCATAAATTTGCTTTGGCTGGCTTTCAGTTCATCGCTGGACCAAACGTCCCCCATGCGAACTGGGTGATAATGAACTTATGGGTGAGGCAGCCTCCCTTAATCAGCAATCATTACAATGGGGCCAGGTTTTAAAGTAAATGACAAATAGGCAGTCTCAGGGCTGTGGGGTTTGGGGAGTTATTGATCAAGAAACAGCCTTGAAAACTTAAAACTTTACCTGAAGCTCTACAGGTAATGAATGTTCGCTGCAATGTATCAAGATCAAATAATTTTCTTAATAAGGCTTATTTCTGGCAGACCAAGCAAATTTCAATAATTTGTGTGAATTGAACATAATGTTTCCTTACTGAAGTGGGGCCTATCCTGTTGCAAAAGTATATTATACATGTAAAAGAACATGTATCTAAATTTTAGAAAAAAAGATATCTGAACATCTACTTAGCATCCACCAATGGAGAAATACAATATTTTAATATCTCAAAGCATCCATACCTCGGGTATTAGTCTATATTGAGGTTCTTTCCCTCAATCTCGGATTTAACTGCAAATCTAATTTTCATGATAATAATTCCTTCTCTTTTTATTATTTTTATCATTTATAGATGTATCGTTAATAATATTTTATATTTTGAATTTTTATTGATGCATTAAATTACACAAACTAGTAGGAATTCATGGTGCAAAAATTCATATTTGCACATGGTCATAATATTGGATTTTTAAATTATTTGTAAATGGGAGCAATATCATTTGTCTTCTATGACTTTTTACTTTTCCTTGAAATCATTTCTTTGAGTTTGACTAACATGTTTGTGATTGTGATCCACTCACATTAACTGCTTTGCAATAGTCCATTATTTGAATAAACCAAAATTTTTCTTTCCACTATTAAAAGACATTTTCAGGTTTTGTGTTTGTTCAGTATATCATTATTTAAAAGCTGTCCCAGACATGTTCTTGCACATCCCTTAGTTTGCATATTTAAGATCATGAATGGATCAATTTAAGACTGGTGTTCCTTGAACCTTAGGATTTTTGAGCTTTATGACATAATGTCAAAGAGATATATATTCATTTATACTCTTGTTAACAAAGAGATGGAGCATTCTGTTGTCCCCTGATATGTAAAATGTTCAGTATTTCATAGCTTTTTGTAATTTGATGAAATTGTTAAAGGCAAAACTATATCTAATGCTGGTGCTAGTTGGTTTTTATAATAACTTTTTGAAACTCTAAAGAGATCAAGCCTCTTCTCTTTCATTTGTGAGTCATTTGTATTTCATCTATGCAGTATATGTTTATATATTTTACCCATTTCTTTAGTAGGCTGTTTCTTGCTCATTATTGGAATGTTTATGTATATTTTGAATACAATTCTATCTCAATTACCTATATTGCCAATATCTTTATAACTTTGTGGCTTATCCTTTAATTTTCCATGGTACCTTTTTTAATGAATAGGATTCTTTCAAGGATAATGTGATTTCAAGTTTAGCAACCAGGTCAAGACTTTAGTTTCAATCCTAAAGTTTGTTTAATAATTAAAAATACAGGACAGTAAGTTTACCCATCTCTAAAGGTACACTTCAGTACTATTAAGAATATTCATGTTGTTTTGTAATAGATCTTGAGAACTTTTTCACACTTGCAGGTTTTGATCTCCATACCCATCAGACATTAATTTCCTCTTTCCTCTCCCCACAGCCTTTGATTTTTGACTAATACAGATAGTTCATTTGAGTGGAATCATACAGTATTTATAGTTTTGTGAGTGATTTATTTTGATTAGCAGAAAATCATTGAGATTCATTCATGTCACAGCATGTGTGCTAAGATTTCTTTCCTTTTTAAACTGTGTAATATATCATTGTATGCATATACCATGCTTTCTCTACCCAATTCATTTGTCAATAGAAATTTAGGTTATTTGCACTTCTCAGCAATTGTGACTAGTACTGTGCCAAACTTGAGTATGCAAATATCTCTTTGAGATCCTACTTTCAGTTCTTTTCTATATACTCAGAAGTAGAGTCACTGACTCATATGGTAAATTTATTTTTAATTATTTTAGGAACCTCTGTACAGTTGTCCACAATGGCTGTGCCATTTTACATTCCTATAAATAGGGAACCAGGATTCCAGCTTCTATACATCCTAATCAACACACTATTTTCTGTCCCTTTATAGTCACCATACAGATGAGTTGCCCTTACGCTCTATTAATTGTTTCTTTTGATGATGAGAAGTATTTAAGGTTTAAGTTTGGTGTAGTCTCATTTGTCTATGTTTATTTTATTCCTGGATTTTGATGACATATCTAAGAAATCATTGCCAAATTCATGTCCTGAAGATTTTCCTGTTTTCTTTAAGGAGTTTAATAGTTTCAGGTCTTATATTTAGATCTTTATTTCATTTTGAGCTAATTCTTACATAGTATGATGTAAGAGTCCAACTTCATTTTTCTCAACAACATCCAATTTTCTCAACATCATTTCTCAAAGATACTATTTTTCTATTGTGTAATCTTGGCACCTTTATTAAAAATAATTTTGTCATATGTGTGAATTAGGTTTTAGTCATTGTGACCAAAACACCTGCCAAGAACAAGAACAAGTTTTGGGGAGGAAACAATTATTTTGGCTCATGTTTTCAGAGATTTAGTTCATAGTCAGCTGATTCTGTTGCTCTGGGTCCAAGATGAGGTAGCAAATCACCATGGAAAGGTACACTAGAAGAGTGCTGCTCCAGTTATATAAGGCAGGAAGCAGAGAGGAAAAGGGAAAAGGGTCACAAGGAAGATGAATTTTTCCAGGGAATGCTTACCCACAGGGACCCACCTCTTTCACACTCCAGCTGCCTACAGTTACGACCCAGTCAGTCCATTCAAACCAGGATGGACTAATGATGGCACAGCTCTCCTAATCTAACCATTTCACCTCGGAATATTTCTGCATGTACACAGGAGCTTCGGGGGTACACCTCATATTCAAATCATAACAGCATATCCGAAAAATGTATTTCTGGATTCTCCATTCTGTTGCATTAATCAGTATATCTATCTTTATGCCAACACCACAATATCTTTTTTTTTTTTTTTTTTTAAATATTTATTATTTAGTTGTAGGTAGACAGAGTATCTTTATTTTAGTTTTTATGTGGTGCTGAGAATCGAACCCAGTGCCTCATGCGTGCTAGGCGAGCACGCTACCACTGCGCCATAACCCCAGCCCCACACAATATCTTAATTACTATTTTCTTGTAGTTCATTTTGAAAGAAAATAAGTATGAGGCCTTCAAATTTGTTCCTCTTTTTCAAGACTGTTTTATGCTGTCTTGAGATTTTAGATGAATTTTAAATTTTTTTTCCTATTTCTGAAATAGGAAATTAAAAAAATTTAAATTTTGAAACTGATTGCATTGAATCTCAGATCCCTTTGGGCTATATGAAAATTTTAGTAATATTAGGTCTTTGAATGCATAAGCATGAAATATATTGCCATTTATGTGTATCTTCTTTGATTTCTTTTAGCATTGCTTTTCAGTTTTCAATTTTTCAATTCCTTGGATAAGTTTATTCTTCCTATTGATTATTTTGCATGCTCTAGAAAATGGGATTTTTAAAAAATTTCCTTTTCATTGTTAGGATATAGAAATTAAATTGAATTTTGAGTGTTGATTCTATTTTGATATATTCTATATTCTTAGTGGATTGATTATTTTATCATTGTCTGATGTCTTTTTTGTGCCTTGTGACAGTTTTTGTTTTAAAGTCTATTTTGTCTGATACCAATATAGCTACCTCTGCTTTATATTCCCACAAACACAGAACAATATTATTTTCCAGAATTTTACTTTTAGTATATGTTTGTCCCTATTATTGTTTTAATATGAGCTATCCACAAAAGCTCCTATGTTTATGCAAGAATATTCAGAGGCAAAATGATTTGATCATGGTAGCTATTACCTAATCTGTCCATTCGAGTTTGAATGGACTGACTAAGTAGTAACTGGAAGCAGATAGAGTGTGGCTAGAGGAAGTGGATCACTGGAGGCATGCCCTGCAAAGGTACACATTCCTGTGGTCCCACTCCCACCTCTCTCCTTTCTGATCACCATGAATGGAGAAGTGATCCTCCATCTCTCTTCTGCCATAGTGTGCTGCCTCACCTTGGGCCCAGAGCAATGGACTGGGCCATCTGTGGACTAAGCTATCAAAAACCGTAAGCCCCACGTAAACTTTTTCCCTTCTAAGGTGTTCTTTCTCAGTATGTTTGTTATAGCAATGCAAAGCCAACTCTCACAGAGCTTAAATCTAAAATAAATCTCAGAGAGCATATGTTTGGATCTTGTTTTTTATTTATCATTTCAGTCAATCTATGTAATGTAATACATGCATTTAATCTATTATAATACTTTACTAATTTATAATGCATACATTCACATTTATAAAATATAGATTTCTGCTTAATTTTATATTCTAAAATTTTATATATGTACTTGAATATAAATCTTTTATCACATAGAATATTCTACTATATTGACTTCAGATAGTTTTATAAGTTTTCATCATAACTTTAAGTGTTTAATGACCATAGAATTTATGTACACAATGTGAATTAGGAGTATATTATATTTTGCATTTTTGCCAACAGATTGTCATGGCACAATTTGTTAAATATACATTTTTCTCTGCTATTGAGCAATCCCTTCTCTGTCACATCTATGGGTCAGTTTCCAGCACCTCTGTTCTATTCCATTGGCTTATTTGTTCAACTATTATTAGCCAAATCTGTGCTCTTGAAAACTATTGCTTCATAAAAAGATTTGATATATGGTAGGACAAACTCATTTGCCTAGGTATTTTTCATAGATTTTTTTCAATATTCTTAGCCTTTTTTCATTTTAATAAAATTTAATCAGTTTATCAAGCTCCAAGGAAAAGTATATTGAGATTGTGACAGTAATTCTACTAAATCTATGTTAATTTTAGAAGTTATATGTTTATGATAGTATGGTTTTCCATTTACCTATGCCTCCTTTAATGTCTTTTGACACAATATTATACTTTTTGCATCAAGGCTGTATAGATTTTGCTAGATTTATTTAAGCAGTTTATCTAGTTTTCCTTATTATTATCATAAATAGTACCTGTGTTTGTTTCCTAAGGCTGTTGTAAAGAAGTGCCACCCAGTCAACTGGGTGGCTTAAAACAACCATAAGTTATTTTCTCAAGTATCTAGAGGCTAGAAGGCAAAATTAGAGTCATCAGCAGAGCTATGCTTACTCCACAACTCTAGGTAGAGTCCTTTCTTGTGTTTTCCTGTATGGGGGTGGTGGCTGCAGATGCTTTTCATTCCTTGACTTTCAGTTGTATTATTCCAAGTTTAAAGCTGCATCTTTCTTCACATGGTGTTGTCCTTCTGTATTTCTTTTCCTCTTCTTTTAAGGACACCAATAATATTGGATTAAAGTCCACCCTAAAAACCTCATTTAAATTTGATTACATCTGTAAGGACTTGTTTCAAAATATGGTCACACAGCTACCAGGGGTAGAAATTCAACAAGTCATTCTGGGGGATACATTCAACCCATGCCAGTGTAGCAGATTTTAAGTGGTATTTTTCTATCAGCTTTTTTGCTGTCATATTCAAATGCAAGTGACTTTTGCATATTGATTTCACATTCAGTAAACTTGTGAAATGCCCCGTATTTGTATTTAATAATTATTAAATAATTATCTTTAATAATTTATTAAAAATTCTTCAGGATTTTCTACATAGAAAATATCACTTATAAATGATACAAAAATTTGTTTGTTTCTAATTTTTATGTTTCCTATTGCTTTGCTTACTATACTCCCTGGAATTTTATTTTACTTATTTTGGTGGTTTTTAATTGGTGTATTATACAAAAAAGAGGAATTCATTATGTCATAATTCATTATGTCAGTCACACAACATGATTTGCTCAATTACATTTCATCTCACCTTCCCTTTTCCTCCCATCCTCCCTCTCCCTAATACCCTTGCTCTATTCTGCTGATCTCCCTTTTATTATTATTATTATTATTATTATTATTATTATTATTTTAAATAGTATATTCTAATTACATATAAAGGCAGGATTCATTGATTCCTACTTGGGCATATCATAATTGGAAAATTTTATTTTAAAAGGATCAAAAATGATAAAATGATAATGTACATTTTTCTTTCTTTAGTTCTTGTTTTTGTTTGTTTGTTTTGGTGTTGTGGATCAAACCCAGGTCTTGTGAATACTAAGCAAGCACTCCTCTATCAGTGAGCTATACCCTCTTTCCTTCTTAAAGTTTTATTTATTTTGAGAAGGGGTCTCACCAAGTTATCTAGGCTGACCTTGACCTTGAAATCCTCTTGCCTCAGCCTCCTGAGTAGTGTGTCCCACCATGCTCAGCCTAGACTGTGACTTTATCTAGAAAATATTTTCAATACTTTGATGTCAAGTATGTTACCTGCTATAAGTTCTTATTTTTTTGTTTAGCTATTATTTATCACTATCTAAAGGAGTTTTTACTTTTTCCTATTTCTAATTTGTTAAAAAATTATTTTTGGTAATTTATGCATAGCTACTATTATTTATAAGATACCTTGCCTTCATCTGTTGAACACACAGATTTCTCCTTTAATCAGTTCATATGGTAGAGTGCTATAATAATTCTTGCTTCTCTAGATTAATACAACTTGGCTTAGCTGTCTCCTCATATTCTTTGTTGCTTTTGTTTTTGTCATTGTTGGTTTTCCTTCCTGGCATGAGGATCAACGTACAGACACCATAGAATGCACTGGAAATGTTCTCTTTTCCCATTTTTCTGGAAAAATTTATGTAAGATTGACATCATGCTTTCATAAATGTTTCATAGAATTTATCAGTAAATTCTCCTGGGTCTAAAATTTATTTTGTGTGCTTTTGTCATGTCTTCATTGTTGGGACCTGACCAGAAAAACTCAGAAGAGAAAAATTATTATTTTGGCTCACAGTATAAGAGGTCAGTCCATGGTGAGCCAACTCCATTGTTTTAGATCCTAGATTAGGAAGAGAATTATAAGGGAAGGGGCCTGTTGAGGAAAGCTGCTACCTTCATGGCCACCAGAAAGCAGGAGAGGTCGGGAGGAGAAGGAGACACAGGACAGATAAGCCCTTTCAGGACACACCTACAATGACCCATCTCCTCTAGCCACATCCCATCTACCTGCAGTTACCACCCTGTCAGTCCATTCAAACTAAGATGGGCTGATGAGGTTACAGCTCTCACATTCTGATCATTTCACCTCTGAACATGCCTGTATTAACACAGAAGCTCTTGGGGAATTCCTCGTATCCAAACCATAACTGTGTAAGAAGGTTTTAGCCTATGAGTTCACTTTTTAAACAGATTTGAGGGCAAATATCCTGTGGCTTTTGTGTTACTTCTATTATTTGGTATATCTAGGAGTTCATTGTATAAACTGTTGATATTTATTACAATATCTTCTGTATTCTTTGAAGGATACACTCTGTGTGATGTTTCCCTTTTGAAGGCTATTTGTGACTTTAATCTTTTCTTCCTCTGTGAGTCTTGCCATGAATTTATGCATTTCTTTAGTTTTTTTCAAAGGACTTTGGGCATTGTTGTTTCTCCCATTTTAACTTTTTTATATTAGTTTAGCTCTCACCTTTAATATTTGCTTATTTCTTTCTATTTTGTTAGATATTATTTGTCTTCATTTTTAATTTGCAACTTTCCCGTTTTTATGGCAAAGTTATTAATTTCTTCTAAGCAGAGATTCTTACTCTATTTACTAGTTTTGATTTATAATATTTTCATTTTCATTGGGTTTAAAAGACTAATTGCCCTTTTGATGCATGAGTTTGTAAGAAGTGTTTTTACTTTTAAATTTCCAAATTATAGATTTTTTCTGT
Source organism: Geosciurus inauris (assembly GCA_004024805.1). Classification (NCBI taxonomy): domain Eukaryota; kingdom Metazoa; phylum Chordata; class Mammalia; order Rodentia; family Sciuridae; genus Geosciurus; species Geosciurus inauris. The sequence goes on from PVHX01008912.1 coordinate 21,953, forward strand.
TGTTCTTTTAAGCATTTCTTACTAATTTAATTGCATTGTATCAGTGAATGTGCTTCTTCTGATACAAATATTTGACATATGCAAAGACACAAAGCACATGAAAAAAATTAAATGATTGATATTTTTATTTATTTATTTATTTTTTTTAAAAAAAAACAGTCTCACAAAGTTGCTGAGGCTGTCATAGAACTCAGGATTCTCCTGTGTCAGCCTAGTGAATAATTGGGAATACAGGTATGCACCACCAGACCCAGCTAATATGTGTTTACAAAGAAGTTAATTTTCCAGTTATTGTGTGAAATATGTTATAGAGTTTCGTTAAGATTATTTACTCCCAGCACTTAGGGAGGCTGAGACAGGAGAATCGTGAGTTCAAAGCCAGCCTCAGCAAGGGCGAGGCGCTAAGCAACTCAGTGAGACCCTGTCTCTACATAAAACACAAAAGCGGGCTGGGGATGTGGCTCAGTGGTCAAGTACCCCTGAGTTCAATCCCCAGTACCAAAAAAAAAAAAAGATTATTTACCTACTTAGTATCTCAAAATACTTCCTCCTTTTCTTTTTACTATTTTATTTACATTTTTATTTTTGGCCTCCTTGAATAATAGCTCAGTATGTAAATTTTTAATTAGTTTTTATAGTTCAACCACTTAATACTTCTTATATCTTAAGATTTCCTTGCTTTTAGATATAGAAGTTTAAACTGTATTTCCTCTTAAGATCAACATAGATTAAGATTGTTCCCTTTGTTGTTAGTAATTTTATACAACTGTCTACCATTAACTCTTAATGTCATTATTTTTGTCTCCAAAGAGCGTATGTTTAATATTGTTTTTATTTTTGCCCATTGTGAAATCATTGTATTTTAACTAAAAGTTTAGTGTAATTTCTTCACTTCTACTGATGTATTTGAATTTATCTCTAATATGTATGACATGCTTTGATTAACTGGATTTTGAAGTCTACTTTTTGTCCCTTGTGTTCTAATATTGTATTATTGCAAGCTATTTTTCTTCTTCTTCTTTAACCTTATTCTCATTATGTTTTATTTGTCCTTTTGTTTAAAGTTACATGTTCTTTATTCCTTTCATTGATGATCTGAATTTAAACACCCCCCCCACATACACATACTCCCACACACACCAGTGTAAGTTAATCAAAGTATTTGCTTTCTACCCAGAGGAATCTTCCAATATTTTTAATTTGGTTACCCCTTTAACCTTAAATTACCTTTTTTCTCAGTTTTTTCTTTTCTTTGTTAACTTCTGTTATGTCATAGAAGTAAAATTTTAAAACTCTATTTTTCCTGCTTGGAGTTCATTGGATTTCCTGAGGCTAGGTTTAGTGAAAAAAATTAAAAGTTACACAAGACATAGTGGAACCTCGTAATAAAAAGAGGTAAATCATACACAGAGCAGCATAGATAAAACTTGAATCCATACAGCTGAATGGGATAAAAACTATGAAAAAAGAAACTAAATATAAAATATAGAAACACTTAAAAAGCTTGTTTTCTAGAATTTACATAAAACAGTTTAAAACAATGGGCAATTAAACCAAAGTTGTACACAACAAATACTTTAATTTAGTTGCTTATAAATTTAAGGAGAAGGGAATAGAAATGAAGAAAGAAAATAAAGCCTAGACACACAAAAATGTCAAGCTAACAAACAAATTAATAAATAGAGGGACTTGCTTTGACCAAGATGATAACTTATACACAGCTGAAAAATGTTATTTACTCAAACCTTTATATCTGAGGTCCAAAATTACATATGTGTACCATGTATGCCCATCCCATTTGTACATTCCTTCATCAAAAAGTTTTAACATAAGCATACTGAAATTTGTTGTTCTTTTACTTAAACTATGCTTTTCAAGTTTTGTTTAAAACGTTCTTCCTTATCCTTCATTCAAATTCTCCTATATTATTTTCTATTAAATCCATATATGTGCATAGATAAATGCAAATGTGTATGTGTGTGTGTATATGTATGTAATTTCATAATTAGGTCTTTAAACCACCTGGTGTACAACTTTGCATGTGGTGTTAAGTGAGAAATCATTCTGATTTTCTGCTACCATTAACAGTAGGAATTTTATGGTCTGTCTCATTTTTAAGATGTAGTGTGTCTTAATATCTCTTCTCATGAAGTCTTTCCAGGTTTGGTTCAGTTAAACAATTCTCTAGCAGCTTACGGTGAACTAGAAGACACTTCTTCTTAGCCCCCGCCCCTTTTTTTACGTTAGCCCTAATTGGAATGCAAATAATATACAGCATCTTCTCAGGCATGATATGGGACTTTGGCACAACTGTTCTATAATATTTCACTAGTGACTGCATAAAAATTGCAATAAAAAGAATAGGCATATGGCCTATAGAAATAATGGCAAAGCTGTCCATCTCAGCTAGCATATTCACTTTTGTTCTACCCATCATGACTTTATCTTCAACATGTTCTACCCAACATGTCTTTACCTTCTTCCCTCCATGAATCCAGATTATTCCTCTTGGTTCTAGCACAGGTTCAAAACTGGAAAATGCTCAGTTCAGCATAGAAGGGGCCAGTGAGAGGAACCAGTAAATGTCAGCCTTAATCAAGCAGACCTGCCTTCTCCCTCTCTCCATGGCCTTTCTCTCTCTATTCCCTACTTCTTCCATTTTCTGGCAGATAAATTGGTCCTTTGGCCATTCTTTCCTTTTTCCTTCTGTCAGTCAGGGGCATTCTAGCCTCTCTTCACATATCTGATACCTTCATTTATAGTCTCAGCTTTTATGTCACTTTGTTCAGGAAGCCTCTTTGTCCTGTCTTTGATTGCCCTACATGCTCATCAAGCACCTTGTGTTTGCCCCAGAGAGCAATCATCAACTATAAGTAACTTCTTCAGGGGGATGGGACTCTTGCTTCAAATCTTTCTGATGGCATTTTCCTTTCCACATTACTGATATTATACTTCTTCTCTCTGGAACTAGGCATGCATAGTCCATGCCCCTGAGACTAAAAATGAGTTTAAATGGTGGGCATTGGTCTCAGTAGCATCAGTTGAAGCTTTTTCCTAAAACTGATATATGACTCTTTCTATTAGAAACTTTAAATAAGAACACTAAAATCGAGGTTACCTGCAGGCACTCCCAGAGAAGGCAAGGTGTGGAGATTTAAGGAGGAAGCTGAAGCTGTAGTGAAGACCCCCAAGATTAAGAAATGCTAATAATGTGGGACATCATCCTCAGAAATCTGCAGGAATTGAGCAGAGGCAAGCCAACAGAGAGGCCACTTGGGCTATAAACAACAAGGCCACAGGGGCAGAGCTTCACGAACCCTTTGGAGAGGACATAATGCCATGTGCTCCAGATGCTGGACACAGAACTACAGAACTTGTTTGCCCAGCTGGATTTTGGTCTTGCTTTTATCTTATCCCTTCTTTCTATGCCCCTATTTTTGTAAATGTAAATGTTTACTCAGTATCTTTAGATATTGGATATTTGTAAACTGTTTTTAATTTTACAGGAGCTCACAATGTGAGATTGCCTTGAACCTCAGAGAAGACTTTGTACTTGAACTTTGACCAATCTCAGAACTGTTGAGACTACAGGGACTCTTGGGAATGGACTAAATGTATTTTGCATTGTAAGATAAATATGAGCTTTTTGGGGCCAGGGGAGGAATGTTATGGTTTGAATGTGAGGTGTCCTGTAAAAGCTCACATGTAAGACAATGCAAGAAGGTTTGGAGGAGAAATGACTGGGCTAGAGCCTTAACCTAATCAGTAGATTAATCCCTGATGGGATTAACTGAATGGTAACTGGAGGCAGGTGGGATATGACTGGAGAAAGTGGTTCATTGGGGTTGTGGCTTTGTGGTATATTTGTATCTGACAAATGGAGACTTGTCTCTCTGCTTCTGATCACCATGTAAGCTGCTTCCCTCTACCATGGTGCTCAGCCTCACCTGGAGCTCCAAGGAATGGAGCTGGCCTTCTATGGACTAAGACCTCTGAAGCTATGAGCCCCTAAATAAACCTTTTCTTTTCTGAAATTGCTCTGGTCAGATCTTTTAATCACAGTGATGAAAAAGCTGACTAAAACAAAAGGTATACAAACAAAAGAAACTTCCCTTCACTCCAGTAAATTCCTCTTCAATGCCTGCACTGGGACCATCTTTGCTATTACTCTAGAAGGATTCAACCCTTGCCTCTCAACATACATAGTAAAAACACACACACACAAAAACACCCTATGGAAAAGGTCTTGCCTTGAATTGATGGAGTTTGTATCTGGAAAGTCCCCCAAACGGCCATGTATTAAAAGCTTAATCCCCAGCCTGGCACTATTGGGAGGTAGTGGAAATTTTAAGAGGTGGAGCCTCATCATAGGTCTTCTAATAATTAGATGTACCCGTGAAGGCAATAGTTGGACAAGCCTTCCTCTTCCTCTCCCTTGTCATGTTTTGGACATAAGGTGAATAGCTTTTCCCCACTTCTTGCTCCCTGTGATACATTGTACAGGCCCAAAAGCAATGGGGACAACCAACCATTGATGAAATCTCCAAGTCTGTGAGCTTTTCCTCTTTATAAATTTATTATCTCGGGTATTTGTTGCAGTAACAGAAAGATGACTAACACAGAGACAAATGGGGTCTCTAGCTCGTGTGATGAACTAAAAGTTTGGGTTAGGCAATTATTGGGTCAGCATGGATGGTGAGTGTCATTTTCTCAAATTGCCTGCCATAGATAGAATGACCCTGGAGTCCCACACAGACAAAGGGGCAGGAAGATCACTTATAGGAGTCACAGAACCCAAGTTAGAGAAAGAACGGGCTTCTTGATATAACACATGCTAACATCTTGTCAACAGTACTTATGCTACTTATGTCCCCCTCTGAAATGTGTCAGCATGATGAGGCATAGATTTTATTTTTCATTCATTCTGTATTTCTGAAACAGTACATAAACAGGCAAAGTGCTTAAAATATTGAATGAATAAATGAATAAAACTCAGATGTTTTAAGCAGAAGATGAGAGATCAAGCCACATGTGAACCAGTAAAGACTTCTGTCAGGAGGTGTGCAGCCTTGAATAAGCACTGGTGTGCAGAGGGAGCTTAAGAGTTAAACAAGCGATTATGACATTTTTATTTTTAACTGCCAGCTGTTAGATAACTGTGCCTTCCTTCCCTGATCTTGCACCCACATACTTTCTATCTCTTATCCCACCATGGTTTCTATGCCCTGGGACCTATGGGCCCTCTTTGTCCTCACCACATCTATCCTCTGGCTTCTCAGAATCCCAAACAAGCTGTATCAATCTTCTTCCTCCAGTCTGACTTCCTTTAGAACATTCTCATATCCCTAACTTACCCACTTCTAGGGATATATATTTATCCCTACAGTGCTCTGGCCTCAGGGTCCAGAGAGGTGCTTCATAACCAAGGACACTGAAGAGGTAAAAGGGGACACTACAGTTTAAAATGCATTCACAATTCATAAGAAATAACCATCCTATTGATAATTTATAAAAGGTCATTTGCTACCAGGGTTATTTTGAAGAATTATACTTAAGACAATACTAATATAACCCAAAATGAATGCCTTGCTAATGAACTTCAAACCAATCACAGGCTATTGAGACAGATGTTTTGGAGTGGAGGTGAGACAGGTGGTACCTTGCAAATCACATCTGAAAAATGTCAGTCATGGACCACAGTCCCCCAAAGTGTGATTTCCCTTTTGCTGCACTCATGAATAGAATTTCACAATAAGCCTAGTCCCAGGAGAACATGAAAGTAGCTTCTGTTGGTCTTTTTTCCCCTGTAATTACAGAGCACTGATCCACATAATGTTTAAATGCACATTAGCACTTACCTTTCCATTCTGAGTACTTCAGGTATGTACAGAGAAAGACACATGAAATAAACACAGCCCTAAGCACTACATCAGAAGTGAGGCATGGCATACTGATTTTTAGTAGCTCTCCACCTTTTAATAGTGTTTATTAGGCACATGACATCACCTCTGGCACTTAGGATCATTATGTATTTCATGAATGCAATTGTCTGATAAATATACAACATTGTGTTTCTCCTCTCTGGAATTCACCTCTTTTCTCTGCCTCCTTCCACTTCTACATTTTTTTTCACATTTCTGATAGTTACTTAATAAAAGAAATGTAAAAATGATGAGAAACAGAGGTGGGTCTATTTGTGGAGCTTAGGTCTACCAAGATCCTGTGAACAAAACCTGGGCTTATTGTGTAGTGAGATAATGTCAGCTTTTTTTCTTTGTGACTGTGAGCTTTGATGAGTGAGTACTAGATTATTATGATTACAAACTGTGAACTCAATCATGGAAATATACATTATCAAGTCTTCTTTCCTTATTTCCATTCCAAGTGTTTTTTTAAATATGAATGACCTACTAGTATAATACAAGTGGCAAAATATTCTTTTCCTTTTTATTGACCCAAATACAAAACTATCACTTTTGTAATTCAACATTTAATGAATGCCTACTATATGTTAGCTATGTTCCAATCTATGGACTCTAATCCTGTAGCCAAACAAAATATGAAATTCTCACGCCTTCTTTAAGTATGCTGTGAAATGGGGAACACAAATGCGTAAATAAAATAGGAAAAAAAAAAGTGTGGCAGGACAAGACGATGGAAAACACTCTTTCAGTTCTTTCTCACCAAGAGCACCAGGGACACATGGAAATAATGCAAGAGGTGGCAAGGTGAGAGAGGAAGACAAACTGGTTTGGGACCCTAGGACAGGAGGGGCAAGACATAAGCAGAACATTGTAGGTTCCCTCACCCAACAGAAGACATCTGCATGTCCTTATTTCCTCCTAGGATCCAAGGGGAGTCCATCTGACAATATTAGAAGAGCCCAAAGCCACAAGTAGGGACCCACCAAGTGGCTGGCAGAAGTAGCTCTTTTTTTGTCCAAGTCTGAGACTTCCATACCACTCCCACAGAAATAAAGATATGAATATGAAATCAACAAGAGGAAGCTGACCCCAACAAGGAGCCTGTCCAAAAGGACACTTCCTTCCACAAGCCTGAGAGTTCTTCCCTGTCAGAAGAGTCCAGAGCAGGTGAGCAGAGCCAGCAGGAGAAATTGACACTAACATGCTTTCTCTTACAGGAAATACAAGTGTTCAGAACAATTCTCATTTTTATTTTTACGAGGCTAGCATTAAACTGATACAAAAGCCCAGATAAGATAGTATTAAAAAAGGAAACCAGAAACCATTCTCTCTCATGAGTATAAAAATTATTCAGCAAAACATTAGCTAATGAATCTAGCAGTATATAAAAATGATACTCCTTATATGCAGTATCTAGAATAAAAGAAGGGGAAGAATATGGGCTCATCCCAGGAAAATAGAAGGGAAATCAGTGGAATAGAGGAAGAGATTGAGGAATAGGAAAAGGAAGAAACAGAGAAATGAATCAGATCAGTGAATTCCACTTGTATGTAATCCATCATGCACTAATTTAAAGACACTAAATAAATAGAAAGAAGATCAGTACAGTAGAGGAAAGGGACTTATGTGAGGAAGGAGGGGAGAATAAAAGGAAGTTCTCGGGACTGAAACACAGCAAATTATATTCCAAGTTTGTATAATTATTTCAAAATTAACCCCAATGTTGTGTATAACTATAATACACTAGGTAAAAATAAGTAAATAAAGTAAGTATACCCATGACCAGTTGACATTTATTCCAAGTGGTGAATGGAATTCCATGTATCAAATACCAAGTTAAAGATAGATTAAAATAAAAGGATAGAAAAGGAAGTTCCAAACATTATAATAAAAAGAAACCTGCATTGGTTCTATTAATAAGAGAAAAAGCAAAATTAGAGACAAGGAATAGTAAAACATATAAAGGAGATATTGTGTAAATATAATGATAAATTATTCAAGAATATGTGATAATTGCAAATTCATGTGCCCTTTAAATAGAGTTTCAAAATACTTGAAGCAGAAACTGATCAAGGAGAAATAGGCAAATTCATAATTAGAGTTAGAGACATCAACAATAAATACTCTCTAAGCAACTGATTAAAAAAGTGAACTCGAAATCATTAAGGATATTTACCAACTGAATAACACCATCAATCATCATGACCTAATTGACATTTATAGAATACTTCACCCAACAGCAGAATACACATTCTTTTTGAATGTATACAGAAAATTCACCATGAGATACCACACCCTTAGTCATAAAACAAAATTTAATAAGCTTAAAAGGATTCATATCATACAAAATATGTTCTTGGAGCAAGATGGAATTAAATCAGAATCAATAGCAAAATAATATTTTGAAAATATTCAAATATATAGAAGCTAAGTATCATATTTCTAGGACCTCCAAGGAATAAAGAGGAAATCTTACTGGACATCATATAATATTTTCTATTAAATGAAACTCAAGACACAATATATTAAATTTATGGGGTAAAATAGAAACATTTTTAAAAGATGATAATATAAAATTGTGGAATTTCATAATAAAGGAATTAATAAATCCATTTATTAATAAAAGCAATAATAGAATAATAAATTACAAAATAATAAAGGAAAAATAAAATGTTGAAATGAAAGATTTAGTTTTAAACCTTAAAGAATGAAAGAGGAAGAACAAATTAAAGCAAGCAAAAGGAAGGAAAATAATAACAATTAGACATGAAATTAATAAAACAAAATAGAGAAAGTAAGTAAAACAAAATACTCGTTTTTAGATTAATAAAAATGATACATTCCTAGCTAGATGGATAAAGAAATATGAGAAATAATATAGAATAATAAAAGAAATTCAACTGTGCACAATATACACATCATTTAGATGATAAAAGGATAATAAGATAATGTCAAGCGCAATTTTATGTCAACAAATTTGGTTACAGATGAAATGGACTAATTTGAAATCCACAAATTGCAAAATCTAAATCAAGAATTATACATAACAAATAGTCCTTTTTTATATACAATATTGAATTTCAGCGTATATAAATTCACTGTTGAAATCTGCCCAATATTTAAATAAATGACATACAAAAGTTTCACTATTCTACAAGAGAAAATAGAGAAGAAATCCATCCAAATTTACTTATATAGTTAGCCTCATACTGACACCAATATCAGACAAAAATCAATGCAAGAAGTGATAAGTGGAGACTAATATAATTATAATCATATACATAACAATCCTTAGAGAATGATTAGCAAGTGGAATCCAGCAATAAAAAATGAGGTTAGTATAATATGAACAAGTGGGATTTCTCAAGAAATATAAGTTTGGTTCAATATGGAAAAGTCAATCAATGTGGTCTCTCACTTATCTGAAACAAAACTAGGTAAAGAAGAGCAAAATAAACCAGCAGACCAAGCAAAAAGAAGAAAGTTCTTAAGGTTTTAGAGATAGCTTCTTATGAGAAGTAAGAAAAGTACTTATTTGATGATAAGATCAGAAAATAATAAAATCCAACATTAAATGAAAAAGTCAATGAAATAAAAAGCTGATCATTCAAGACTGACAAGAACAAAAATGGAAGTCATGAAGCACCAGTATCAGAAATTCAGTGGTCTAGCACAAATACCACAGCAGCAAGGATGATCAGGGAATATTAAACACAACTTTGCATTCATAAATTTGACAACTTAGCAGAAATGAATGAATTCTTCAAACAAAACAAAACCAAGATGACATAGATAATCTGAATAGCCCTGTATCCCTTAAGGAAATTAATTTCACGGCATATCTGCCTTCCTTCAACCTAGAATAGGCCATATTCCATGGCACAAGCAGCACTGGGGTATCTAAGGTGTAGAAGAATTTAGGTGGGATAACTAGAAAAAGGGGATTGAGGTAGAGGGTACTTTCATAAGAATATGGAAGAACAGGCAACAGAGAGCCAGGGAGGAGAAACGAGTCTATAGGTTATGTGTTATTCAGGGTTCTCCAGAGAAACAGAACCAATTGATAAATAGGTAATTAGATCAAAGATAGATAAATAGATAGACAGAAGATAGCAGATAGATCAGCCAATGGGAGTTGGATCACACAATTATGAAAGCCCAGAAGTTTCACAATATACCATCAGCAAGATGGAAATCAAAGAAAACTGGAAGTATAACTCAGTCTATGTAATATGGCCTGAGAAGCAGAGGATCTTGAGTGTTTTTCTCATTCTGAAGATGATGATCTAAAAGCTCTGAAGACCACTGGTGTGTTCCAGAGTCCAAAGGCATGAGAACAAGGGCTCTGATATTGAAAGGCAGAAGATAGATGCTTCAACTCAGAAACAGAGGGAGAGAGAATATTCTCCCTTCCTATGAGCATTCTATCCCAGCCCTCAATGGACTGGACAATGCCCATCCACATTAGTGAGATAAGAGCTTCTGTAATGAGTTTACTGATTCAAATGCTTATCTCCTCCGGAAACATTCTCACAGACACATTCACAAATGATGTTTTACCAGCTAACTAGCATCCCTTAACCCAGTCACAGTGACACATGAAATTAACCGTCACAGGCAGGAAGTTCCATTTAAAAGAAATTGGAAAGGACCTGCTTTATGAATAAAATGGAAAGAAGTACAGAACTTGGCCATTATTCACAAAAGATGAAAAGAAATAACTGAATACCTGGACCTGATCTGGGGTAAGAGTAGGTTTTCCTGCTGAAGTGAGGAAGCATGAATTAGTAGCACACTTTAGCTGTGAGTGAAAAAGATACTACAAAACTAGCATAAGTGAAAAGAGGAATTGATTGAATTTTGTAACTGAAAATACTGGGAGCCCTCTTGTTCTCAAGATCTCTGTGGAGTAGGAGTGAAGGCACTGTTTTCTGTCCCTCTCACTCCATCTCTTACCATCTCTCTCTGCTTCTCCCTCTGTTGCTGGCCTTGGTATCTTCTACTACAAGCTGGATTTCTCCACATGGTAGTGAGAGTGGAGTAGATAGGATAGGAATGCCTGGGGTGTCAACAGCCCCTAGCTAGCATCATCTCAGATTGGAGATCACTGTAAAAATTGGTCTCCTCTGTCTCAGAGCTCATATTCAAATTTAGAAAAGAAATCTGATTATACCAGCTTAGTGAACATATTCATTGCTAGACTAAACTCTGTTTAGAGAAAGAATATTAAGTTGGAGGATGAACAAGCTTAGATCCTATGCCCACCTGTGGGAAAGGAAGGAGATCCTGATACCAACAGATTCATCAGAACCACATGAAATATAGAAACCACAATTACCCCAAAGCATTTTGTTTTTACTGAAAGGAAGAGGGAAAGACCACTGAAAAGAATAAAACTGTGTGTTCTATAAGCAAACACAAACACAGTACATAAACAATGTATGAGTCAGCCACAATGGCACACACCCATAATCCCAGTAACTTGAGAAGCTGAGGCAGAAAGATTGCAAGTTCAAGGTCAGACTGGGCAATTTAATAAGACCTTTCTTCTAAATTAAATTAAATTTAGTTAAATTAAGTTTTAAAAAGGGCTGAGGATGTAGTTTAGTAGTACAGGGCTCCTGGGTTCAATGTGTGTGCCACACATACAAACATACAAAATTAAATAATTACTGCTTGAGTTGTATGCCCTCAAAATATGAGCTAAACCTTCCTGTGAGCTGGATAATGACTCCAATACCACTACAGGACCCTCCTTCCTTGTACTCCGCATTCTCCTGCTCTTATTCAGTTGGTCCTGAAGTTTCTCCTTTCTCTTCTTCCTTGGTTTAGTTTGTATGGGTTGGTGTCTCCAAGAATTCCACTCTAACCCTCTTACTTAATTGTCTCCATAATTTTTATGATTTCAGTTTTCACCTTCTGCAAGATGAATTCCCAAGTCATCTGTTTCCTATCACCCAAGTGCTATTTAACATGTCTGAAACTTCATCCTGGACACATCTAAAATTCAAGGTGTCAAATACTTAATTCACTGGATCCCCTTTGGTAAGCTAATCCTTCACACATATTCTGTCTCATTTAGAGACATCCATTTTCCAACCATAAATCATGGTACTATTCTAGACCCCTCCTTCCCTTTCCAACACCAAATAATGTTATTAAGAAAAATGCATTTTACCTCCTAAATAGTTCTTGAATCTTTTTCATTTTCTCAACTTCATCATCACTCTGTTAGTTTAGGTCCTCAATATTGCTTTTTCTATTGTTTAGAGTCTTTATATAGATTTTCTCAAGTACTATTTGAATCAATACTAGACATTATGTTTGTGAGAGGATGAAAATGACCCTTGTTCTCTTTATTGTGCTTCTCTGAGAAGTAGATTAGACCATTCTCAAGAATGAAGGGAAAGAAAAAGAAGAAAGAAAGAGAAAGAAAGAAAGAAAGAAAGAAAGAAAGAAAGAAAGAAAGAAAGAAAGAAAGAAAGAAAGAAAGAAGGAAAGAAGGAAGAGGAAGGAAGGAAGGAAGGAAGGAAGGAAGGAAGGAAGGAAGGGAGGGAGGGAGGGAGGGGAGAGAGGGAGGGAGGGAGGAAGGAAGGAAGGAAGAGAGGGGAGTAGAGAGGTGAAGGAGGAAAAGAGGAGGAGGAGAAGGGGAGGAGTAAAAGAGTAGTAATAGTAATAAAACAAGAATTAGGAGAAGTAATAGTAATAAAACAAGAATTAAAACACAGTACATAAACAATGTACATAAACAACTGCTTCTTAACAATCTTATATAAATGTCTGAGGTCATTTAGAAATGACTAGGGGAAAGGTACTATTGGAATTTTGTGGACAAAGAACAAAAATGTTAAAATCCCCACAGAGCACAAAATAGTCTAACACAGTGAAGAATTGTCTCAAATGAAATGGAAACTGCATTTCTATTGGTAAACCAATAATATTCTAAGACAATTATTAAAGTGCATTCCTGAGCCAACTGATTCATCATATGCTTAAGAGAAATATACTGATGTGTAGTCTTCCCTTCCACACCTTATGGGTTTATATTTTTCTCTGTCTGAAAAAATTAGAAGAATCTGAGACTAATTTGGACAGAGATGCAAACTCATACATCTTAACATTACTTTGGATCTATTTATTCATTTGTTCACTTATTTACTCAATGACTAGTTATTAAGCAATTAGTATGTGTTAGGCACTCTGGTAAGTAATAGATAATGAACAACAATCATAGTTTCTCCCCTGTGGAGCTTAGAATATTGTTGCAGAGAAAGAACAACCAATAATCATACAAATAAATGAAATTGCAACTGTCATAAAAGGAATAAAGGGAAGATACATGGAGCTAAGAGAACATAAATTAAATGGATTGAAATTCTGTACCTGGGTTGGGGGAGTAGAGAAAGCTTTATTGTGTAAATGACAATCTTGCTTGGAGCAAAATAAAAATGGATACATGAAATCAAATAGTTTAAGACTGCATTGACTCTGAGCAGAATGAGTGATTTGGTCTCTCATCAGAGGTAATGGTAGAAGACATGGAAAAAAAAAAAAAGAAGAAGAAGAATCTGAGTCTAATTTGGACCAGAGATGCAAACTCATCCTTCAACTCTGGTTTCAGTATTCCCAACTAGAGTATCAGGCTATCACCCAGAAATTTATGGTGGAAACTATTGTCCTACATAATTAACATGTTCAACACCCTTAATGGTATGATGATCAATGTAACCAGATTTCTCACTTTAAAGGATTTTGCATTAATGAAAAGTCTTAGTAAGAGATGGAACCAAGTTCCAACCTAATCGGAAGACCTGACTTCTCTGGAATAGTACATTGCACTCTCTTAGTGTGGTGACCTTTTAACTGGGATTTTTGTCTCAAGTTCTGCCACCCAGTTCAGTGATTCTCAAAAATGTACCTCAGAATGGCAGCATGAGCATCATCTTGGAATTTGTTAGAAGTGCGAATTCCCCAACTACATCCTAGTCCTCCTGAATCAGAAAGTGTGATAGCTATTGGTGTTTTTTTTAATTTATTTATTCTAATTAGGTATATATGACAGCATAATGCATTTTGATTCGTCATATACAAATAGAGCACAACTTTTCATTTCTATGGTTGTACATGATGTAGAGTTGCACCATATGTGCGATCATACATGTACCCAGGGCAATGATGTCCATCTCATTCCACCATCTTTCCTGCCCCCACGTCCCCTCCCCTCCTCTTTAACCAAAATTCCTCCATTCTTCCCACATCCCCTCCCCCATTATGGATCAGCATCCACTTATCAGAGAGACCATTTGGAGGATTTGCTTTCTTCACTTAGCATGATGTTCTCCAACTACATTCATTTACCTGCAAATGCTATAATTTTATTCTCTTTTAATGCTGAGTAATATTCCATTGTGTATATATACCACAGTTTCGGTTTTTGGTTTTTTTTTGGTATTACATTTTTTGAGTTCTTTATATATCCTGAAGGTTAATACTCTGTCTGATGTGCATTTAGCAAAAATTTTCACCCAAAATATAGGCCCTCTCTTCATCTCATTGATTGTTTCTTTTGCTATTGGTGTTTTAATAAGAACTCAACCTACCTAAATTTGATGCATGCTCAAGTTTCAGAATGTTTTAACTCATTTTCCACCATCTTCTGTAGGAAATACTTCAAAGGTTCCTCAGCCAAGAGTAATACATAGTCAATGAACTCTGTAAATCAGATTCCTCCCTTCATTTTATCCAACCCTCTCAAGGGTAATAGTAGTCAGGAAGATTGATAACTTAATTCTCTTCATTATCACATTCCTAGCTTATAGGACAGTGCCTGCAACATAGAAGGTACTCAATAGTTGCTGGTTGAATAAATATAATACGTATCTTTTTGGTTTCATTTTTCTTCACCTCTCATGCCCAATGTTCCAATTTATTTTCAGCTGAGCCTGTTTCCTTATAGTCCTTGTAAAAGTAAATCACTGGTACCAAATGGAGGATAAACATTGTGATTCCCATTGCTCACTACTCATCCTCTCCCTCAAGCCCCCGCCCCTGCACTACAGCCTTGGGGGAAAAGAGTCACTACAATAAAAGTGAACTAATCCCAGTGCAATTTTTAAAACCTCATCATTTCCCCCAGTAAAATGTCAAGAGCTATTTGGCTAGAAACCTATAACTTGGTAGGTAATAAAATAAGCATGGATTTGAAAATCATGTCTTAGGACTAAAGGACTCAGAGGAATTTTAAATAAATGACTTATCTAAATGAGTAGTTGTATTAATTGCACATCTAGAATGTAGCTTATCTGTTAATATGCCTAGAGAATTCAATGATGTGGTTCTTTCCCAAGGTATTTCTAACCATCAGAATGTCTTTCAGATAGGATGAAATGTCTACTGTCTAGCTAAGTGAGATACCATCTAGGAAAACTACTCCTTGGTCTGAAAACATATGGGCAAAAAAAAATTAACAATGGGAGCTTGAGGGGCAATAAACATAGGACATTATCACTAAGGAAATCCATTTAGATATTTAAATCGAATACTCTAGTGCCTCTAATGGACCTATGACCTTTCCATTTCAATTAAACTTCCCTCATTTTGATTACATATTTAACCTTGTAGAATTTTAGGAAACATTTCTCTTTCATAATATTTTCTCACTTCCCCCAAAAATGTTGTATTTAAATTCTTTCTTCATTTCCAACTCCTTCCTCTGTCTTTCTTCCTTTCTTTTCTCTTTCCACAACAGTGGAACTTACAGTATTAAAGAATTTTGAGAATCTACTACCTTATGGAAGTACAAGAGAAAAACATATAAGATTTTTTTCTGTCAGAAACTTCCTATCTTGCCAAAGAATTAAAACATTTCCAATGATTAAACTTGCTGTTAGTTGGCAAGACAGCATGATGATTAAAAGCATCAATACTATAGTTGCAATACCTGGATTCAAAGTTATGATGTATGTAGTTACATCAGTTTTTAATTCTCTCAGAGGTACAATGAGAATAATAATAATAATATTTTGTACATATGTGATTGACAATAATTATTATGATTATAAGAATTTATATAAATTTTATAAAAAACCAATACCCATTGTCAGCTCTATGTAAAAGTGTATTGTTTTTTAAAATGTGGTGATAAAATTACATGAAAAAAAATCACTTCTAGGATTCTGGGATGGAGAAGTGACTCACTTGATTTCTAATGTCACCATATTTTCATTTACGTGCCAGTATACACAGTTACTTGATATAAGCTAAGTTCTTTAAGATAAAGATATTGTGTGTGTTTGTGTATGTGTTTATTGCATTCCTTGGTTCTAGAAGGGACTGAACTGAGTGGATCTCATTTGGTGCCTTTCAAGTAGTTATAAATTCTGGAGCTGGAGTCATCTGTAGTTGCCTTCACTCACAAATGTGGTACCTGAATCAGAATAGCTGGAATAGCTAGAGGATGGTAATGCATCTTTCCATGAGATCCTTCTGCATAGCCAACTTGACCTTCCTCATGCTTCATACTCTGGAGTTCTCAGAATAGTTGTATGACTTATGGTAGATATCTTTCCATATAAGGACCATTTTAAGAGAGATGGAACAAGCTTCCGATTCTCTTAAAGGCTAGTCCCCAAATTTGTAATTATTGCTCCCACTAAGACATTATAGCAATACATATATATATAGCATATATAGCCATGTTTATAGCAGCACAATTCACAGTAGCCCAACTGCAAAACCAGCCTAGGTGTCCATCAACAGAAGAATGAATAAAGAAAATGTGGTAAAAATACACAACAGAGTTTTATTCAGCCATAAAATAATTAAATTATGTCATTTGCAGGAAAATGATGGAACTTGAGAATATTATGTTAAATGAAATAAGCCAAACTCTGAAGGTCAAGGGTCACAATTTTTTCTCTCATATATAGAAGCTAGAGAGGAAAAAAGAAAACAAGGAAAGAGGTAGTCTCATAAAAATAGAAGGGAGATCAGTAGAGTAGAGGAAAGGGACCAGGGGAAGGAAGGAGTGGAGGGAAAGTAAAAATACTGGGAAATTATATTGGCCAAATTATATTGTTATATTGTGAGCATATATGAATACATAACAAAAAATCCCACCACTATGTACAACTATAATGCACCAATAAAAATGGTAAAAAAAAGAAAGAAAGAAACAAGAAGTCAGGCCAACTTTAAGAAACTGAAAGAATAAAGCCCACCTGTAGTTTAGGAGGTTCATTTTCAGGGAGAGATAAAATTCATGGTGGCCACCTTAGAGACAAGTCTTCAAAGTAATGACTTACTAGTCTCACTTTACAGAGTATAAAATGTAAACTGCAGAGAAACTCTCCCAAAACGAAACCATCACATGGCAGTGCTGAGGTGCAAACCAGCTTGACCCCCATACTTCATGTAAAACCACTATGACATTCCTTTCCTAGGATATGATGGAGCTATGGGAAAATCCTGACTTGAAATCCGATCCCATCACTACTTTGAATTTGCTGCATGATGTTAAATAAATTCCATGCAATCTCTGGGTCTCAGTCCCCTTTTCTGTATTTTAACAGGATCAATTCATTAATCTGGCAGGCTGTCTCAGAGCTAAGATTCTGGAGGCTAGACAGTCTGGGCTTCACCTCCTTGACTTATTGGTTAATTGGCTCATTGATCACTAGAACTATCAGCATTCATCTCCATGCTCATATCAGTTGTGAAGTTTGCAAATTTCCTTTCAAGAAAGCTGCTGGGACAGTTAGGAGTGCTACCAGCCGCTTCAGGGTGTGCCTCAGCTGCAGAAAGTTGCTTATCTCAAGGTCAGGAGAGTCTACATCCAATGACCAATCAAAGCATGTGAGTGTAAAGACCTGGCTAGTCCAATTCAACATGAAAGTAAGTTTGATGAACACTTCCATTTTAGAACTCTCCATTGGATTGACCGGGGTTGTTATCACACTTTGCATCTCAACATTGGCTTCTATAAAACCTTACCTGCTTCCCATCCCCAAGGACAGTCCCTAATACAAATCCTGCAACAGAACTCTTTCTGTATCTGCTTCCCAGAATATACAAACAAAACTATTCACACAGGTTCTGTAAAGCTGAATTTTCCAAGGATCATTCATGGAAAAAGGGGAAAATCGGATTTTTAGTGTTCTCAGTTTCACCCAGGAAGAAACTGGCATGGAATGAAAAGGGATTTCTGCATAATAGATCAAGAGGTGGTAGATCCAGGGTTGCTTAACATCATGCCCCATGCTCATTCCAGTTTTCATGGAGAAGATCCCCAAGTTTCCAAGATAGTTTTAATTGAATATACTTTGGATTTCTATAATAACTAAGTGAAATTTCATGTTTATATGCTTCTCAATTTTTAGATTTTAATGAAGTTTCAAATCTCAAATGCTCTTTTATATTCCATATATCTGAAATATAATAACCATCATCTACATGTGGAACCTACACTTTATAGATTTTCAACTGATTCTATATTTATTTCTGTCTTTATTTTTCTATTTATGATTTCCTATAGAGATGAAAAAAATCAATAAATATGTTAATCAACCATTATTTTCTGATTTTCCCTACTAGAAGAGAATGGTTTAGATCAATACTTCTCTAACATGACTATACCTTTTGATCTCATAGGAAACTTCAAAATACAAATTCCAGAACTATCTTCTTTCAAGTCAAGAAACTCAGAATCTCTAGGGAAGAAACATAGATATTTTATATTTAGAAAACTCCCCGAAAGAATCTAAAGTGTAATTAGGGTTAGAAATAATAGGTTTGGTTGTAACTGTCTAATACACATTACATTATCTTGTTTTGAAGCTATATAAGAGCACATATTAAAACAATAGAATTCCATTCACTCATTCATTTCTTTTAAAAATTTTTGGCTTCAACAAACATTTCCTAGGTATCTCCCAAGCATTTAAATAAGCCGTTGAGAATTAAGTAATGAAAAGTTTAGTCTTTCATTTTGATGAATAAAATTTATAGTAGAGATGAGCCAAAATTGACATGTAAAAAATTATACTAAATAAACATAAAATAAATAAACTTCAATAAATAGATATAGTACTATGTACACAAAGAAATATGGGTCCAAACAAAATAGAGGGACCTTGCAATGAATTGGGAAGTTCTAAGAATGGTAAGTTTCCCAATGATAATTCGGGTTAAAGAAAGTATTCTTGAACAGGTTATACTTGAGTTTACCTAGAAGAAAGCATAGAACCTTAGAGATACTAATTGGATGAAGTGTTTCAAGCAATATGTTGAGATACCAGAAGTAAGACCAATTCAAGTCCTTGAAATACTGCAAGTTCCAAGGTCATATCATGCAAATTAAATGAAAGTTTTTAGGACTGAGGATGTAGCTTAGTGGTAGAGTGCTAACCTAGTATGTGTAAGGTTCTAGGCTCCATTCCCAGCACCTTGAAAATATAAATATAAAAAAATAAATAAATAAAATAAAAGTATTAGTTTATCATTATGGAAATTCTGATTGACAAGTACCACAAAGTTGTAGAAATAAGATAAGACTGCTGCTCCATGTGAATTTTGAATATTTTCAAAAATATTTGTATAATATCAACTGTCATTGCAACAATTTTGAGTAATGTCTGTATCTCAAGCCTGATGTACAGAGCTTTACATATATCACCTTACTCTCTAATTCTATAAGGTAAGAATTTTTATCCCTATTCTTCAAATGCCATATATGAGGCACAGAGAACATAAAGTACTTAAACAAAGTCATATATCTTAGGAAGGAAACACTGATTTGAAATCCCAATAAGAATTCACAAAGGGAAAAAGTGGAAGAATCATGTTTTTCCACCCTTAGTCATTTTTTACAATGATAGACTTAGAATTCTATATAATGTCCAATCAAAATATGTATAAAATAAAAAGATTCTAGTCAATGATATCTTGCCATGAGGATATAAAAACTGTTAAACATTTGTTGTGAAGATTGTCATAAGTAATACAGATAAAATGCATCATATTACTTGACATAGTCTATGCACAATAGATGATAGCCACTGTTATTCTCTTAATATCAGTTTGTTAGTGCTACAAATAACTTGTGACCGTAATTTATAAAAATTTTCAAGTTGCATAGTACTTTCATAAAAGTAATCTTGCATGATACTTATGTTGTCTCCACAAAATTGACAAAGTCTCTTTAAGAAAAAAGAAAACAAAAAATGTCTTCTACTTAACTTTAAAAAACATATATTAAGTGGGTAATAAAAATGAAATGTAAGAGTATCATGTCCCCTCCCTTTGAAGCTGATTCAACAGTTTTTAGCAAGTCAATCCCTCCACCAGGGACAAATAGGGAAGCAGTCTCTCTCTCTCTCAGACACACACACACACACACACACACACACAGAGAGAGAGAGAGAGAGAGAGAGAGAGAGAGAAAGATTTCAAGACTTCAAGGAATTATCAAAAAATACAGGATTTAAGATGTCAAAATCTCAGAAAGAAGAGAAAGCCATTGAGGTGAACCTAATGATTTTTATGGCCTTTCTTTTCAAGGCATTTGCTGGTTACTAAATTGCACTGGGTTAGATTCTAAAAAGACAAACAAAAGCTCTTTCAAAGAAACACAAAAACTGAACAAAGTTTTTAATAATACATAGGATTAGAGAGAAAAAAATTGGAATCCCAAGAAAGCAGGGATGCCAGAGAGGAGTGAAGAATATAGAAAGTGAGCTCAATACCCTAGTCCATGTTTCCCTAGAGGCAACTGCCAGTTTCTTAAGCATAGCGTGATGAGAGGCTAAATAACAAGAAGGAATTTTCTGAGAAGATGAGAAACTTAGCAGAGCTTTGGGGAGCTTTACAGTTCTATCTACACAAAGAAATATGGGTCCACACAAGATAGAGAGACCTTTTAATCACTCAAACTCACAAGTCAGATTTCTGAAGGAGTTCACACTGAGAATAGGTGCAAACTAAAAATCAAATATGATTATAAGATAAAAATCCAGTATCTATACAGCTGGATATCCCTAAGCAGTTCTGTGTTCTTCTTCTCTAACTACCTAGCAAAAATTATATTAAGTCATGTATGAAAGTATATAATGTCATCTAGCATCTCCATAACTTCTCTGTATACAACATTGAGGATCAATTGTAAAATTACCATTCAAATCCTGCAACATTACCAAGAGGATACAAAAAGAAGAAAGAGAACCCAGAAATAAATTCAAAGATGATTCAGATATTTAACTTATTAGAAATGGACTCTGAGATTGCCATGATTTATATGTTCAAGAAAGTAGATGACAAGATATAGAATTGCACCAGAAAGAAAGAATCAATAAAAAGTAGCAAACAATAATACAGTTCTGACTCACGCCAATGCTTCTGACCAAATGGAAGCAAAAGGGATAAGATTTGGTCTCCTCCTGGAAACATACTTGAAATAGGAAAAAACATATGAAAAAAGATGCTTTTTGAGATATTGGAGATCAAAAAATGAAGGGCAATGATCCCTAAGAGTTTAGAATAAAAACCAGAGAATCTCTTGGGAGGGAGAACTCAGCCTGCAGCATAGAAAAGGAAACTTGGGAGATTCTGAAATTTGCAGAGATAGGACTGAGAGTCTGGGGAGAGCAAGGAGGTTTAAGTTTTCAGGGCAAAGTACCAAAAAAAAAAAAAAAAAAAAAAAAGAGCTGTGTGTACAGAGAATCATATCTGCAACCTTGCTTTGAATATTCAACAAAGTACCCAAAGTGTCTCGGAAAGAATAAATAATCTGACGGGACTGGAAAGAGTATTAGCAATTTACACAGACTAACAGACTAGAGAACCTAACAAGACACAGGGCATTGGGCATGAAATAGGATCGCTGTGCACCAGTATCCAGCCCAGGGTAGGTGTCTAAACACCACCCGCACAGCACCTTGGTCTGTGCTAACTTCTATCACTTGCACACATCCAGTAAGACACAATTACTCTCAAACAAGAGGTTACCTGAAGGAGGGTTGTTACTTACAGATTGGTATCGAAGAGCTGTATAAACATAAGATTCATGAGAAGCTAATCTCCCAAGTTTCAGGAAAGCTGCCCAAGGCAGATAGAGTCTTGTTTGCACATGCCCCAGTTGCACTTGGTCAAGAAACTTAGAAAAACAGTCACCATGGATTTTACACCTTGAAGCAACATGGTATGATAAGCAAAAGGATTAAGAAAATCAACTTCCTAGGTGAGACAGGAGCAGAGCCCAAGCTGTTCAGGCCAGTCCCCCTTCAGAACGTCACATCTCCAGCACATTCTACAGTTATTCTTAAGATCTACCAGTAATAAAGGCAAATGAAGCAGGGTTGATCTAAGGCATCCAGAGAACTGTCCTACATTGTCCTACATTGATAGGATGATCTTGTCATAGTTTTATGGAAGAATTTTCCCTAGACTTATGACTATAATAACTTATGTTATCTAAGATGTAAACAGATAAACTATGGTTCATCTATATAATGAGATACTCCTTACTACTGAAAAAAAGAACTATTAATTGTGCAATATCAGAATAATTATGTTGAGAGAAAGAATTCAGTTCAAAATTATAAAAAGATTACAAAAAGCTAAGCACCACTCATTAGGAAGACATAAATAACAAGCACAATTAAATGACATTTCATACCCATTGGTATAGCTATCACCAAAAACCAAAATAGCAAGTGTTGGCCAGGAAATGGAGAAAGCAGAGCCCCATACATTGCTAGTGAAAATGTACAATAGTACAGGTAGTGATAGACAGTATGGAGATTCCTCAAATACTCAGTAAAATTACCATATGATCCAGCAATTCCCTTTCTGGGTATACACTCCAAATATTTGAAAGGGACTGAAACAGTGTTCACAGGAACATTATTCACAATAATCAAAATATAAAAACAACCTAAATGTTCGTTGGTGAACAAATGAATAAGCCAAATATAATCAGTACATACAGTAGTATATTACTGAACTTTAAATAGGAAACAGAATTCTCATACATGCTACAACATGATCAAAACTGAAGACATTATACTGAGTAAAATAAGCCTGACAAGAGAGGACAAATATATAAAGTATATAAGGTACCTAAAATAAAAATCCATAGAAACAGAAAATAGAATAGATTTTGCCAGTGGTAAGGGGAAGAGAGAAAGGGATGTTATTATTCTATGGGTTCAGGGGGTTTAGTTTCGGATGATGACAAATTTCTGTGGATGAATAGTAGTTTTGGTTGTATTACAATGTGACTATACTTAATGGCATAGAACTGCATAGTTAAAATAATTAAAATGGTAAATGTTATGTTTATTTTGGAACAATAAAAATAGTAATAAAAGAGTATATACCAGACTGTTTTTCTTCCATTTGCATTATTTTCAAGAATTTGCAAACTAATCAACAGTGACAAAGCACAAATCCATGTCTGCTTGATTGTGAAGAGAAAAAAGAAAAGGGACATGAGATTGAAAAAGGACAAAAGGAAGGAGGAAGAAGGACATTTTCATTCTCCTGATTTTTGGCAATGATGTCACAAGTGTTCCCATATGTTAATATGCATCAATTATATACTTTAAATATGTGCCATTCATTGAATTTCAATTATCTCTCAATAGAGCTTTAATAATAAATCAATTATTAAATGAAATGATGACATTAAAAGTTATAATGATTAAAATGAAAATCACATTAGAAGGATTTAACATCAATCAGACACAAAAACAGCATTGGTTAAAAGATGTCACAAGAAAATAAGTAAACTGAAGTATTTAAAAAATTTCAAAGAAAAAAAGGCTGTGATACATGGTGAAAACATTAACATATAAATAACTAAGACACAAATTCAAAAAATGCTACAATCATTAAACCATATGCATACAAAAAAACCCAATGTGGACACACAAAAGTAACCCTGATTAAAACCACAATAAAGAAAAAGTTTTAAGTTAAAAAAAAACAGACATACTACACTCAAAGAAGCAATAATAAACAATTAAAACATGACTTCCCAATAGAAAAAATGGAAGCCCGAAAACAATAGAATATGATTATGTCTGCAATAAAAAGAAAATGACAAAATATAATAAGTATATGTATGTATTTATCTATGTATGTGTGGATATATGTGATTACTAGATGTATATTAGTACATTAATAGAGTGTGTATATATATGAGCAAATATGATACAAAAAACAATATACACAGTAATAGCCAAATTGATACTGCTCTTAGAATATTTGCCAAAATTTGATAATATTTTGACCTATAAAGCAATTTTCAAACAAATGTCTAAATATTGAACTTGTACAGAATATGCTTTCTAAAACAATGTAAACTTAAATAGAATGTCTAAAATATATGACAAGAAAATTTCAAACTCTTTGAAATTAAACAATACATATAACTGAATTACAGGGTATATTATCAAAACATATAACATATAAAGGATTTGTGTTTAACATATATGAAAACATATATAAATTGTAGAATATAGAAAACCCAATAAAATAGACAAAACACTGCACAAATCAGAATATTTAAGTGCCTTGAAAATACCAAAATGTTTACCTTTATCTGTCTTCAAGAAAATGAAAATCAGAACAACATGAGATGTCACTGTAGTCCCTCAGTATAGAAGAAACAAAATATCTATTCTAGACATTTTGGTGAGAATGTGGGATGTCATGCATTGCTGCTGGAGTGCAAATTTTATAAATACTTAAAAGCTACCATTACTTACTAAGTTTGAAAATGTATACTCAATGACCCTGAAATTGATCATGAAATATGTCTAACTTAAGCGTACCAAAATGTTCAATAAATGAAATATTTATATACTAAATGTTTATCAGTATATATACTATACACTATTATAGTATTAAAGGATACAACATTTTGATTTTTTATACTATATTATATTTTAGTATATACTAAATGTTTATCCTTTAAAATCTCTGATAAACAGGTTTATCAGATATACTAAAATGTTTATAAGTGGCACTAAATGTGAATGCCAAATACTTGTAAAAATCTATGCTTTAATCAAGTGCAGATTTGAGAAATAATTGTGGCATATTTATAAGAAATAATACACATTTGCTACATGCAAAAATGAATAAATCCCAAGGACATAAGGACATTATTAAGTGAAAAATACCACAAAATAATCTCTACTACAGGATTCAATTTACATGAAGCCTATCGATGTTCAAGACAGTACAGTTGTTCTGTGTTGGTTGGAGACAGCCAGTGAGAGGAGTCTAAGGCAGGCTTCTGAGGGCTTCATCATATTCTACTCTCTGATATGGTACACTCTCTGACGTGGTACAGGAGAATATTCTCTCTGTGAGACTATGTTGAGCCGACACCTGTGACTGTACATTTTACTGTATGCATATTATGCATCATTAAAATACTTAAAATAATCTTCAGATTTCATATCTCATAATTTTTTTATATTGTGTTGTCTTAAGGCTTATATGTAGATGCAGCCTAAAAACAAAAATAATAGTCAGAATTAGAAATTATTAATTAATGCTCTACTGTCTGTAACAAGTTTTATTTATGATCAACACTGACTTCCATATAAGATGTGATTTCTGTCCTCATGGGTTTTATAATGTGGTTGGGGAGAGTTTTGTAAAATTACAATAAAAGTGAAAATACACATCTTAAATAATCGTAAAAGCATTTAGTGATGATAATCACTATATGGGGTACAATAAAGAACACTTTAATGAGAAGAAGTGAATATATTTTGGGAATCTAAATTTATTGCCTAAAAATATTTTTTCTTGAATTAACTACCATTCTCATATGTAAATATAATTGCAATGTTTGGTAAGACTTGCATATACACCAGAAAATGATTTGCTAGTAAATTGCCAGCTTATTTTACAAAACTGCTTTCTGAAGCCTTTTGAAAATCAGTTGCTCCAGGGAAGGATGTGATGGCCAGAACTCTGGTCATTAAAGAGTTGAAAATGTGAAAAAATGGACATATATTTTATAGGCATGTTTTTATCTTCATGACTTTTAGCAATCTTTCCAAGACAGCCACAGGGATTTTGAATCCTAAATAAAATACTTCTTTAACAATTGATATTCAAGTCAACAGAGTTATTTCTTCCCATTTTAATTAGAAAATGATAAGCATTCAATATGTTCTAGTTCCTTAGAAATTAAAAATCCTGTATGTGTTCATGTGTGTCCTTTTTCCAAAAACAAAACTTACAAGAATGAGAAAAAATAAGTCCTTTGAACCCATCATCCTGACATAAAAATTAAATGAGTCACTATTGTTAATTAACTAAATTCACCCTCACATGGTGCACACATGAATTGAAACATCACATTTTACCCTGTAAATATGTATAATTATTATGTCAATCAAAAATAGTTACAAAGTAAAAGCAAAAAAAAAAGAATTAAACGAGGCTACATCTCTCAAAAATATTTATGAACTTATAGTTCTATATGAAAGGAATCTGAGAAATTGCCTTGTCAAATGACAAATTTTAAAATCTAAAGAACAATACTCTATTGGAGTATTACTTGCCCCAAGACTTCACAGACTATTAGTGGCAGAGACAAGTCCAAATCTCCTCCCCTAATTTCAACTCGTGTCATCTCTCCCCAGAATCCAACTCCTGATGTTGATTTATGGAAGTTCCGAGTAGTTTCTTTATAAATATTTATGACCAAATGAAGCTCAGGTCCTTGCTCTTGAGCAGGTGCCTCTCAGCTGCTTCTTGTGCTTCTGCCTTTCTCTTTTGCACCCTGAAAACAAGGTTATTTTGTTCACAGCCTAGGTACAGGGAAGCTTATACAAATCAAGGGTTTTACATAAAAAAACAAAAAGAAAAACAAAACAGTAGTCTCTGATGCTGAACATTTCAGAGTTCATTAAATGTTGCTGTTCTAGTAATTAAAGCCATTAATAGCAGTAAATAAATTTACCCATTCCCCCATGTAATTCATGGTGATATGGAGTAATTAGTACTTTATTGCTGGAATTGGTATGAATTAATTCACTTGCCAGGTAATTTGTTTAGGTGTTTATGGATTTTTTTTCCTTATAATTCTGTTAATACCTTTGTCAATAATTTTGAAAACACTGTAATTAAATGATAACTGAGGCCATTACAAATTATACTTAGTAACTACAGTGACAGCCATCACTGTATATTATTACAGTGTAATATCCATATAATATATGTATACATATAATATACATATAACATATGTATATTATTACAGTGTAATAATCCAACACATTAAGTTATAAAGTCTAGTTCACTCGGAAGTACATGTCTCTGTTCTTTTTTGGAAGGTATTTGTTGTTTCTTTGTTTTTTGTTTTTTATTTCCTTTAAACAGTGTTAGCAAGAGCTGAAAGCTGGGCTGGGGATGTAGCTCAGTGGTAGAGTGCTTGCTTGGCTAGCATGTGTGAGGCCTTGGGCTCTCTTTCCATCACCATCAAAGAGAAGAGCTGCAAGTTTCCTCTCTGTTCAGCAGCTCATAAGGCCATCCAGTGATCGACTGGTTACTTTCCAGTCGCCTTCTCCTCACACCACTCTGTTCTAACCACTTGTCCTGAAGTACCCTCTTTTTCTCCCTCATTTATCTTACTCATCCTTCAGTTAGTTCCTGCTCCCCATACTTGCCAAGTACCCTTTGTTTTTCGTCGTTGGATTCTTTATCTTGTGTAAGAATTACTTATCTCCTGCAGATCAACAAATATCAATTATACTCAGGTTCTAAAAGTTCTATGGGAAATGTGGTGGTTCACAATGACCAACATAGCCCTTGACCTCATGGGCTTAGTGTAGAAATTGGGAGGAGATCTTAAACGGATTGCCAATCATAATTCAATCATTAGGGTATACAAAACACCATGAAATAGAATTACAGACAGTATGAAAAAATGGTGTTATATTTTTTTCAGTACATTAATCACATCTGAAATATAAGTAAACACATAAAAAATGAATAATATTTATTTTCTTGAAGTCTAGTGCATGTACAAAAACAAACAAAAGTTCTTGAGTGAATTCAGCATATGAATGCCTATTATCTCAGGGTTGCTTCCCCAGACCCATATGGAAAATCAAAACTGCATTTTACTTCCCTCACTAAACCTAAAATCCCACCACTTGCTCACACTCTGACTAACTCTGATGAAATTATCTTATATTTAAGACCTACTCACAGCTGGGAGCGGTGGCGCAAGCCTGTAATCCTAGCACTTAGGGAGGCTGAGACAGGAGAATCGCGAGTTCAAAGCCAGCCTCAGCAACGGTGAGGTGCTAAGCAACTCAGTGAGACCCTGCCTCTACATAAAACACAAAATAGTGCTGGGTATGTGGCTCAGTGGTCGAGTGCCCCTGAGTTCAATCTACAGTACCAAAAAAAAAAAAAAAAAAAAAACCTACTCACATATTTGTTGGAGTAGGACATTCTCTTTCTTCACAAGGTTGTCTCACTTCCACCATGTATTGTCCTAGGCAGGAAAATCTTCTCAGAGTTACATAACTACTATTTCTCCTTTGCTACTGAAACTTTATCCAGTCTGTCTACGGCTGATACCAGGACCAGTTCTTCACTGAGGAACCACAGCCCTAGGAATGCTGTTATAATATAGATTAGCATTTGCCAAACGTGAATCCAAATGCCCTGGGTCTAGAGTGGAGTCTGAGACTATGTATTTCTAATAAACTCCCAGGTGAAACAAAATGCTGTAGGGGGAGGGGAACATTTTGTGTAGCATGGACACAGAAATTAATTTGAATAACAGAAACATAGTGCTATGATTTGTGGGTGGTTTGTCTTCCCAAGGTTCATGTGTTAGAAGCTTGGTCCCAAATGTGCCAGTATTAAGAGGTAGTAGAACCTTTTAAAGGTGCAGCCTTGTGGGAGGTGGTTAGGTCATGAGGGCACCTCCTTTGGAAGGGATAAATGTTGATCTTCCTGCGTGAGCTGTTTCCTGTGAGAGTAGGTTGTTATCAAAGGGTGAGCCTGGACCCTAAATTTCTTTCTGGCTTCCTGTCTTGTCATGTGAACTCTCTCTCTCACACATACTCTATGATGTCACCTGCAATACAATACATCCAAAGGCGTCCTCACCTGTTCTGAGCAGTTGTCAGCACCATGCCCTTGAACATCCAAAACAGTTTGCTAAATGAATCTCTTTCTCTTATACCTTGCAGATATCCTGTTGTAGCAAAATAATACAGCCTAATATGTATGGAATATTTAATGGTATAATAACATCTACACAATCAGGGTCAAGATGTCTGCAACTCAAAAGACTTTCAGAGTCCTAAAAATTCTACTACAAAGTTTCATAATACCTTCCTACTTTAGATCTTTCTAATGCCAAAGTAGCCAATGCCTCCAAAAGTAATGGGGACATTGTCAAGACAGAAGTCTGATCTGTCTCCTAGCCAAGGTCCACCAAAACCTCTTCACATCATTTTCATGAGAACTCTCTGTAGCATGTGGCTTTTGCATAGGATTACTTCCTAAATCCAAGAAATAACAAAAGGGCTCAAGTATTGAAAACTATCCAGGTGAAAAAAGGGCAAAAGAGAGTTCAGTTATGATCAGATAACATTAAAAAATGCTAGGTAAATGCACGTACTGGTTATGACATGTTTAATTGTAGAGGATATGGGGGAAGATATTGACCAAGAAGATTTGATTCCAAATCCCATTAATTAAACAAGAATCCCTAATGACTGCCCACTAATTGAGGGTCACTCAACAATATTTTCTCTGACCTTATTCCCTCCATTATCTCTTATCATTTTCTTTTTTCACTTTAAATTCTATGAATACAGGAAGTGATGAGATCAGGATGTACCCATATAGGTTTAAATCATGACTGTCCCTGTGACAGACCCAATGGACCATGCCACACATTTGAGTTATCTTGCAATCTCTTTCACCAGCTTGCTGTTCCCCTTTCCCCCATCATTCCCTGTGTTGAATTCATAGAATAGCACCTAGCACACTTGGTGCTACAGAGATGAGTGACAGTCTCTGTTATTTTTTTAAATATTAACTTTGATGCAAACTCAACTTTTTCTTCACCTGTAAGTCAAGAAACTGTCTTTTTCCTCTTTTTGGCCCCCTCACCTCAAGTACATGGCTATTGTTTCTTCATCTCTGTGTTTGTTAAATAGGGAAAATCTATTTGGATTTTTCATCATTTTTCAAAATGTTATGAAGAATAGAGATAATGGTCAAGAAAGTCATATGAAAGGTTGGAAATTTTGATTCGATATAAAACAGTTGTTTCAGTTATAATTTATTAAGTAGCAACATAATAGAGCAGATTTCCAGCATATTGAAAATAGTACTATTTTATTTCCTTAGGGAGTAAAATCCTATACATTTTTTCCTTCAAGAAACAATGCACAGTTATTATTCTTTGGAATATGCTAGTCTCACACTTCGTGAAGCAGTTTCCTTTAAGAGCTTTCAGCTTTAAAAGAACCTACTGCAGTATGGTCATACTCCCCTTTACTTTTTTAGAAAGTGGCTGTAGGATACTTGCCATGTTATTGCTCCATCCTTTGAAAGCCTGGTTCCTAGGACAGCCCAGGTCCATCTTCCACTGTGCAATTCTAACTTAATAGAAAATTTATATCACTGTTGCCAGCCTTGTCCTTTTTAAATAAATCCTGGGAGTTATCCTGTAAGGAATATTCATTTTCCTTCAGACTTGATGTGACCATTAAGAAGTACCAGTAAAGAATCCATGGCTTTTAGTGTCTGGCCCTTTTTCTTCTAGTTTAAAGATTTCAAGAAAAAAGTATTGCAATGAAAGAGTATATTTGTATTAGCAATGAGGCAGATACATTCTTGTTTCATAGTAAATAAGAGTTTTTATTGAAAAGTTAAAATAGCTTGAAATAGCCCCAAGACTTGTATTTTGTTAAATTAAAATTTTACCAAAAAGTATGTACTCAATTATAAAAAAGGAATATCATTTACTTCTACAGAATGTCTCTATAAATGGAAACAGGTTTTAGGGTATTTTCTGAGGCTGTGTAGGGTTGTGGGGACTTGTGAAGAGGGTTATGTCACAGAATGGAAAGTAGTCTAGACCAGAGGTCGAGCTAGGTCACCAAAGAACAGGATAAACCATAATAGGTGAAAATAACAAAAGAGGAAACCCACAGTGAGGTCCTGCCTTACCCTCCAGAAAAAAAATGGGCCACTAAGGAAAGGCTCCCTTCTCTGTCTTTGAGGGTTGTTGATTGCCTATGCTTTTATTTATTTTTTGTAGCTACCTAATACTTGCTGCCATGGAAAGATACTAGTATTACACATTATCAGGAATGGAAGGCAGTTCCCTTTGTAAGCATTTCAAGGGAAGGGAAGGGTGATAATTGTGTATACATGGAGATCAGTGGAGGCAACATTTATTGAGTATCTTCCATGCACTGGGATCTGGGCTAAGATGCTTTATTATGTATTTTCCTAAATAATTAGTCATACCCTCCCACTTGGTACTGAGAAGTTAACTAATTTGCTCCCAATGAAACAGAAGGAAAATATTAGAGTCATTTTCAGTGTCTTATTTTGACATCCAACTCACAATGTACTAGGATGTCTCATACACACTTTCCAAAAGAGTGGAATAATGGAGATACTCTGTGGCAGTAAAGTTCAAAATGAAAGTCACTAATCTCATGTGACTCTCAAATCCCCAACATTTTGCAACTGTGAATTAGAAGCTTAATTTTAAATTTAATTGTAATTACATTAAATTTAAATAGACAAATGTAGTCAATGGCTACTTGTTATGGTTTAGATATTAGGTGTCCCTCAAAAGCTCATGAGTGAAACAATGCAAGAGCTTAGAGGTGAAATGAGTGACATGAGATCCTTAACCCAGTTAGTGAATTACTCCTCTGATAGGGATTAACTAAGTGGTAACTGTAGGCAAGTAAGGTGTGGCTAGAGAGGCTGGGTCATTGTAGGCATGGCTTAGTGGTATATATTTTGCCCTCATTGAGCAAAACTCTCTCTCTGCTTCCTGGTGCTATGTTCCCAGATTCTTTCCTCCACCACACATTTAGACCATATATTCTGTGTCATTTTGAGTCCCCAGGAACAGAACCTTCTGTCTATGGACTGAGACCTCTGAAACTATGAACCTCAAAATAAACTTCCTCTAATTGTTCTTGTCAGGTCTTTTTGGTAATAGTTGTGAAAAAACTAACTAAAACACTACTTATGGGATAGAGAAGGTCCAGAAAGCCGAGCTTTCCTTAGAATAGTAAATGATTTTCTTTCAACTCCTATTTTACTCTTAAGTGTGGCATCACTATTGGGATATCCACTATTCCTGTTCATATCACAAAATAGAATCTCACAATATCAGCATACATGGTAAAAAACATTCCTCTAAAATTATCTTTTTAATAAATGGAATAAGGAAACTATCAAAAATTGTAAGGATAGCCGGGCGCGGTGGCTCAAGCCTGTAATCCCAGCACTTAGGGAGGCTGAGACAGGAGAATCGTGAGTTCAAAGCCAGCCTCAGCAGCGGCGAGGTGCTAAGCAACTCAGTGAGACCCTGTCTCTACATAAAACACAAAATAGGGCTGGGGATGTGGCTCAGTGGTCGAGTGCCCCTGAGTTCAATCTCCAGTACCAAAAAAAAGAAAAATAAATTGTGAGGATCAATTTTTGTAGAGCTCCAGAAATTAACCAAAGAGTTTCAGCAGTGCAAGGAGCTTTTATTGAAGAAAACAGCAGAATCTTAGCAAAAACAGTGAACTTTGTGGTGTTTTAACTTGCCTGTTCCCATCCATACCTCTCTGCTCCACAGTAGCTTTGACAACAGTAACCTGCAGCCACAGTGAAAATGAGCAACCTGGTGGGGACTGGAGCTGGCAGAATGCCACTGACACTCCTTCAAAGACTCATTCCTAGAGAGTTGTCTTCACTGTACCTGCCTGGAAGTTTTCTATAAGGCTCTTCTTACAAGACTTTCTTTATTCGACCTGACTTGGTTCTCACTTAGTGCTACAAACCCTTTCCCAAGGGCATTTGTTGAAAACAATCTGAAGAAAATATTTTTAACTTTGCAACTATCTGAAGTAGTGGATAATAGTAGGAGGAAATGACAAGCCAAGCAAAAAGGAAAAAAAAACAGTTTAAAGGAAAGATCAGGGGAATGAGATGTTCATAGGGACTTTGAAAGGCTATTATATATTTCTGTGAATTCAGAGATCCCTAACGCCAAGGAGTTAATTTAGTTGAGATGAGATAACTGGTAAATAATAAAACACACTCTCAATCTTATATTTGGATGTTCACATCACATCACATCATGATGCTTCATACACACAGTACATACACAGCAGTGCTAATAGTGTTGTGTGCATGCGCAGCACTGACTATACAAATACCAAGAGAAGCCTGAAAAGTCCGCAAATATTTTGTGGGAACTGGTGAGAGGATGCTGGGAATTGAACCCTTGACATCCTGAATGCTATAAAAGGCAAGTATTCTACCACCGAGCTACAATTCCAGCCCTCAGGCCCTAAATTCTAAATTTGGGCTGAGTTTGAAATTTTGTGCAAGCATCAGTTGAAGTCTAAATCAGTTGGAAACTGACAAGAAAAGTCATGCTTCAACATGCATAGACAGCCTGCAGAGAAATAGTGTGTGAATTATTTGTTCCATGAATTTAAGAATATATGAACAATTATTAGCTGACCACTAAGTTAACAGCAGAGATTTCAGTGAACATAAGGGAATAATCATAACACAACTAAAAAATTGAACACAGTAACAACAAAGAGCAGCAACAACAATCCCTGGATGGGAGATGAAATCTGATTTCCAGAGTTTCCAAGATATATTGTTTAAAATATGCAGTTTTCATGCATAATAGAGAAAAGAGAGACTCTCAATAAAGGATGTTGGGACAATTGGATACCCTATGCAAAAGACTGAAATCAGACCTTTATCTAAAACTATATTCAAAAATCAACTGAAAATAGATAAAAGAATTCAAGGTAGACTTGAAACTGTAAAACTACTAGAAGAAAACATGATCTTGCTTCATAATCTTGCTCTAGGTTTTTTGGATACAACACAAAAAGCACAGTCCACAAAAACAAAAATAGACAAATGGGATTACATCAAATTAAAAAGCTCCTGCACAGCCAAGGTAAAAATTGAGAGTAAGGAGAAAACTTATAGAGAGGTAGAAATTCAAAGCAAACCATACATTTGATAGAGAGTCAATATTCAATATATATAAGGAACTCAAACAACTCAATATGAAGAAAACAAATAACTTCATTTAAAAACAACCAAGGAAAAAGATGTGCAAAGGATCTAGATAGATATTTCTCCAAATAAGATTTACAAATGGCCAACAGGTATAGAAAAAATGCTCAATATCATTAATTTTCAGAGAAATGCAGCTTAAAACTATAATCATTAATTACTGGACAACTATCACTTAAAATCATAATGAGGTACACCTAATATACCTATTAGAATAGCAATTATCAAAAAGATGACACCTGTGTTGAAAAGGATGTAGAGAAAAGGGAACACTTATACATAGTTGGTAGGAATGTTAAATAATATAGTCACATAGAAACTAGTATGGAAATTTTTCAAAATCTAAAACTAGATTTACCATATAATAAAGTAGTCCCACTACTAGATATATGTTCAAAGAAAATAAAAACAGTATGTTGAATAACTATCTGTATTCTCAAGTTCATTGCAGTATCATTCACCTAAGTGTCCATGAAAAGACAAATGGGTAAAGAAAATGTAATACATGTACATAATGAGATAGTATTTAGGCTTTAAAAAATTAAGAAATACTGTAATTTGTGAAAACCTGAGTGAAACTCGAGGACATTTGGTTAAATGAATAAGACAAGCACAGGAATATAAATATTGCATGGTATCAGTTTTATGTGGAATGTTTTATTTATTTATTTATTTATTTATTTTATTTGTTCTTTTTAGTTAGAGATGACAGTAGAATTCATTTTGATATAATTGTACACACATGAAATATATTTTATTTCAGTTAGGACCACATTCTTGTGGATGTACATGATGGTAGGATTCACTATGGTGTTTTATCTAAGTACAAAGGAAACTTATTTTGGTTTCATTTCACTGTCTTTCCTTTTCCTTTCTCCCTTCCCTTCACTCCTCTTACTGAATTCTTCCACTACCCCACTCCCTTATTGTGGGTTAGCTTCTGCCTATCATGAAAACATTGCACATTTGGATTTTGGGGATTAGCTTACTTCATTTAGCATGATAGTCTACAGATCCATCCATTTACTTGCAAATGTCACAAAGTCATTTTTCTTCATGGCAGAATAATATTTTCTAAGTATTTGTATTTCACCCCTAAATTCTTCTGCTATTCATTCATAATTCTATAGTGAATCATTTAGTCTCCAAGTGTTAGTTTCTATTTTTCATCTTATCATAGTTTTTAATTTCATTCCATTATGATCCAATAGAATACAAGGTATTATCTCTGTTTTTTTTTTTCATATTTACAAAGAGTTGCTTTGTGGCCTAAGATGTGGTTTATTTTAGAAAATATTCCATGTGCTGCTGAGAAGAAAGTATGCTACATCATTGATAGATGAAATATTCTATGTAAGTCTGTTAAGTCTAAATTATAAATTGTGTTTCTTAGTTCTATAGCTTCTTTATTAAGTTTTTGTTTAGAAGATCTATTTAGTAATGAGAGAGGCATATTAATTTTACCCAGCATTATTGTGTTGTGGTCTATTTGATTCTTGATGTTGAGAAGATTTTATTTGATATATGTAGATGCTTCATTGTTTGGGGCATAAATATTTACAATTATTATTTCCTGTTGTATAATTCCCTTAAGCAGTATAAAGTGACTTTGTCTCTTCTGATTAGCTTTGGCTTCAAGTCTCCTTTATCTGTTATGAGTATAGAACCCCCTACTTGTTCATGAGAGCCAAGTGAGTGATATGTTTCTTCCCATCCTTTCACCTTTAGTCTGTGGATGTCTTCGCCTATGAGGTAAGTTTCTTGGAGACAGCATATTGTTGGGTCTTGTTTTTTCATCCAGTTTTCTAGGCTATGTGTTTTGATTGATGAGCTTAGTCCATTAACATTCAGTGTTATTATTGAGAGATGTTTTTTAATTCCTATCATTTTGATTTATTTCTATTTTTTAATTTGAATTAAGTTTCTCTTCGCTTGACTATTCTTCTTGTATAGTTTCTCCCTCTGCTGGTTTTAATTCTTATTCTCCATTTCTTCTTTGTGAAATATTTTACTGAGTATATTTTGTAGTGCAGGCTATCTAAGTGTGAATTTTTTAACTTTTGTTTAGTGTGAAGGGTTTATATTTTGTCTTCAATTCTGGAAGCTTGATTTTGCTGGATATAGTATTCTTGGTTGGCATCATTTCTTTTCAGAGTTTGGTGTATGTTATTCCAAGATCTCCTAGCTTTTAGTGTCTTTGTTGAAAATTCAGCTGAGACTTTGATTGGTTTCCCTCTAAGTGTAACCAGTTGTTTCCCTCTAGCAGCTTTTAAATTCTGTTCTTATTCTGTATATTAGGCATTTTCATAATAATGTGTGTTGGTGTGGATCTGTGATAATTTTGAATATTTGGAGTTCTGTATGATATGCCTCTTATATTTGATTTTCAATTTTATTCTTAAGATTTGGGAGCTGGGCATGGTGGAGCACACCTGTAATCCCAGTACTTTAGGAGGCTGAGACAGAAGAATTGAGAGTTTGAAGCAAGCCTCCACAAAAACACAGCCCTAAGCAGCTCAGCTAGACCCTATCTCTACATAAAACACAAAATAAGGCTGGGGATGTGGCTCAAGGGTCGAGTACCCCTGAGTTCAATCCCCAGTACCAAAAAAAAAAAATTTGGAAAATTTTCTGTTTTCATTTCATCAAAAAGAATTCATTCCTTTAGTTTGTACCTCAGAACCTTCATCTATCCCTATGAATTTTAGATTTGGCCTTTTAATGTTATCCCATATTTCTTGAAAATGCTGTTCATGATCTCTTTACATCTTTTCTCCATAATCAACTTTATTTTCAAGGTTACATACTTTGTCTTCATTGCATGAAACTCTGTCTTCAAAATGATCTAGTCTAATGGTGATCCTTTTCATTAAAATTTTAATTTGGTTCATTGATTTCTTCATTTCAAGGATTTCTGATTAATTCTTCCTCAGAATCTCTATCTCCTTATTGAAGTGATCTTTCACTTCTTGTTCTTTCTCTCTGATTTCCTCCTTACATCATCTTTTATCTCATAGATTAGTTTAGCTATCAACTTAGTTTAGCTATCTAAATTCCTTCTCTGACATTTCCTCTACTGTGGTGTCAATGGATTGTGTTGTTGAGGCATTCCGGTCATTTGGGATGGTCTGTTCCCTTGCATTTTCATATTGTTTGTGTGTCTACCCATCTATCTGAATGGATCTGAAGCAGCAGAGTTTCTACCTTATGAACGTATAGTGACCCTGTTGGTTTCCATTGCATCACAGATTAGGGGGAACCAAATGATAGCAACAACCTATGTAAACAATATATAGTATTAAGTACTTGATTTCTATTATGACATCTACAAGTTAATTGGCACCTTAAACAGAATTGGTATGATCAGCAATTTCCATCAGTAAGAACAGTACATAATCATGAATTATATCTAACAAAACAAACAATTACTGTGATCTTTGACTTCTGTCATATTACTTATTACTACAGCATTAGTGGTGGAGTCTGGTGTTTTAGATAAATCAATTAGTACTAAGAGATGATAAGAATAATTAAGAAATCTGAAGGGATGGGAGGATGGAAAAGGGTTTGCAAATTTAAAAGGTGAATGCAGAAAATGCAAAAGACATAGGATGTGATTGTTATGTAAAAATATCAGAAAAATTAGAAATAAAAAATTTAAAGAAAAGTAACAAAAAAATAATAATAGAATTTGGCTGTTAAGTAGAAAAAGAGAAGATAGTGAAACAAGGGAAACAGAATGGTGAAAGAGATAATACAAAACAAAATTGAAATATACTAATCAAAAATTCTAACCCTCAACAGACAGAGCAAGGAAAAATGAATAACTTAAAAAATACTGAGAAAATTTGAGAAAACAGAAACAAGTATGCATATGTTTTAATGTCCATGAATCATTCAGCACTCTTGGGAAAAAAGCATCAACAACAACAACAACAAAAAAATAAAACCAGAATCTTGGTGCAAAATTAAGGGGTTGTTTCCATTGCAGTGGACAAAAACGTCAAAGTGAGTGTGAGTTCAGTGTCTGTGCCCAACTGTCAATAGTCTTTCTTTCCATTTCTTCTTGAGGTATGTACTGGGTGCCAAGAGTAGGGGCCATGATTTGTCACCTCCTTTTTTTATTATGTTGCTCACCACGATGACAGATGGAGTTCAAAAACCTCTGCTTCCCTGCTTGGCAGTAAAATAAATTTGGGATGGGAAATGGCATCAGCTCTGCTCCAGGGTAAAGCTGCAGCTGGGTTCTGTGAGATGAGTACACGTAGGTGGAACTCTTGGGGCGGGGCTAAGGTCTAGTGAGTCCTCAAGTACTTTATTTTGCAGCTAGTTCTCTGTACCTCTGGAATTTCCCCAGGGATTAGGGATGCACTTATAAGACCGAGGGCGAGCCAGGGCAGTCCAACGCTGCTTCTTTTGCTCAAGGGTACTGCCTTTCATGGCATCTCGGAGCCCATACTTAAGCACACCCATTAATTCAGATTCCTGATCTTCTGCAGCTGGTTCTGCATTCTGCCCAGCCTCCCAGAGGCTATCTCCAAGCTTGGACACACCTGCCCATTCAGATTCTTGTTCCTCATCTTTCCCAGCCTCTCTGGGTTAGTACTCAAGCACAGATTCACGTGCTCATTCAGATTCCTGATTCTCAGTTGCCTGGTACTGTCTTTCTCAGTTGCCTGGGGTGGATTTCTGAGCATATACACACCCACCCATTCAAACTCCCTGATCCCCAGTCCCATAGTTGGTCCTCCAGCAGCTGGACTCAAAGGTGCGAGGGAGCCGGATTCCCACCCTCCTCCATCTTTTCCCCTCCTGAACCCCTACCCCACAACAGGTACAAAGTACTCTCCATTCCTAATTTTCTCTAGATTTTGTGGCTCACGCTAGTCGACATAGCTGGTTTCTGCTTGTACTGTGTATTGGAACCAGCCCCATTTTCGCAGATCACAGTTCTCGGTTTTGTATCGGCCAGCTGCCCAGTGCGCTGGGCTCAGGATGACTCCTGCCTCCTGGGCTTACCATGGACTACTGTTAAACATGGGGCATCAACCCTGTACCAATTTATTCTGTCCAACAACCTTCAGATTGACCTAGGGCAGGCTCCCCCTGTGATGTCAGGATTTTCCACACTAAGGCTGTCCTTGAATTTCTCTACTTTCCTTCTTGTGCATTAATTCCGCTGCTCCAGCAGGCAGCTTAGATTTATTTTTGTCCCTTTTCCCTTGTTTAATGATCCCCAAATTTCTACGTCTCTAAGGCACCTTGGTTGTCCAGTATTGAACTTTAGTCAAATACCTTTCACCCACCTCGCAGAGAAGCGATATTCTGGATATTTGAATCCCAGGTCACCAAGCTAGGAGAAACACTGTTTCCCTCTAGTTCACCATCTTCCTTATGCAGCATATTTAAAAGTTAAACCCTTAAAGCAGAATACAATGGTTATAAACAGGCACTAGAGGATGGAGAGTATAGACATTTGAGGAGATGCTGGTGAGAAAAAGAGAAACTCACTTTTCAACAACAACAAAAAATTACAAGACATACAAACAAACAGAAAATCTTCACCTGGTACACAGCAAAAACTAAAAATAGAAATTATCTCTAAAGAAACCTAGACACTGAACATAGTAAAGACTTGAAATCAATTATTTTAATTTCATTGAAGAGATTAAAGAAATTCACATCTAAATGAAATTGTGAGAATTATGTCTCACATAATAGAGAATATCACTAAAAAGAATTATAAAAGAATCAGAAATTGGTCTAGTAAAGTACAATAACTGAAATAAAAACTTTGATAGTGAGGTTTGATATCAGATTTCAGCAGAAAGAAGAATCAGTGAACTGAAGAAGCATCAATTGAGATTTTACAATCTGAAAAAAAGGAAGAAAACTGAATGAATCTTCAGAGATCAATGGCACATCATTAATATATGTATATATATTATATACATATATATGTATATATGACACATCATTAATGGCACATCATTAATATATATATAATATATATTAATATATATATTATATATATGTATATATATATATATAGGCATTTTAGGAGTCAGAAAGAGAAAGAAAGGCAAAGAAAGATATAGGACCAAAAAATTCCCACATTTGATGAAAACATTCATTTATATGACTAAGAAACTTAAACTACAGAGGATCAACTCAAAGATCCACATCTAGACATTCTAATTAAACTGTTGAAAGACAAGGACAAAGAGAATCTTAAAAACAACAAGACAGAAATGACTCATATGTACAAGGTATCCCCCAATGAGTTAATCCATAAAATTAATAGGATATTTCTTATCAGGAACCATGGAGGCCAGGAGATAGTAGGATGGCATAATAAAAGGGCTGAAAGAAAAAAAATGTCAATCAAGAACTTTATAGCCTGCAAACTATCCTTCTAATAATGTAGACATTAAGATATTCTCAAATAGTAATTCAAAGAATCTGTTCTTGATATAGTTACCTAAAAGAAATACCAAAAGAATGCTTTCCAGTTGAAATGAAAGAACACCAGACTGTAACTAAAATTTACTTTAAGAATTAAAGAGCACTGGTACAGGTAAATATATAGGCAAAACCAAAACACATTGTAAACACTCCATCTGAACCCTTGAGGAAGCTGAGGAACAGAGGCACTGACTCTTCTGCTTGCATAATTCCAGCCTCCAAAAGATCTGAACTAAGAGGAAGGTTCAAACTGGAATGAATTGGAATGCCTAGATTTTTTTAATTATTATATTGACCTGAATATTGGATAAAATAAATTTTAATATATAAGAATTGTTCAAAATATCACTCAAATTATGGGAAAGCAAGAACACATTTATTACTTCAAATGTATGGCAGAAAAAATAAAGCAAGATTTAAAACCATGAAACTTGAATGTCCACCTGTTCAATTGGGCTGGGGTGGCTTAGCAGCTGGGAAACTAGTGTTCTCAAGGCATACTGGGATTTATTTTGGCTAACCTTCTTCTTCAGAGGAATTGTAGAAAATAGATTCTGTAAGTTCCCCTGCCCAGTGATGCTGTCTGTCACTTAAGATTTTGCATGCCATCTGCCTCAGGAAGCAGGATGCTAGGAGACATCTGTGTGGGTTCTAAGTCACAGAGTATTTGGAAGCCCTGGGGAGGAGAAAATATGGTTTTATGGATTGTGCGAGATCACATCTGGGATACTGAAACTAATAGAAACCCCAGGGATGCCTTGCCAGTTTCACAGCAAAATTCTCAGCAAAGACCTTTCAAACTGATCTCTCATCCAGCAGCTCACTTAAACTTTGCAGTTGAAGGGAAATGGGCACCAGATTGTGCTTTCCAAGGGTATGGAATAGATAGCATCTCCCCTACCTCACCCTGCTGGGTAAGTGACCCCTGCACCTCACCCTGCTCTCCGCGAAAATCTTGCACAGCCCTGCTGTCACGTGATGGCTGTGTTGGTGCCACTTCATCCCCTAAGACATTTTAGACTTGGATCAGAAAGCCTTCTTCAGGCATCCTACCTGTCTGTCACCTTGAGCTCAGTTTTTGCCTTCACCTTTCAGAAAGGCTGTAGAGGCAGTTGAGTAAAGGGAGATGGATGGACAGTCTTCAACAAAGTTCCAGAAACTATAACACTTCTCCAAAACTCTGGATGCTGTAATTTTGCCTGACCACAGAATTTCCTCTTAGAACATATATTTTTATCTAGAATTATGAGGGCTTCTTCTGGACAAGAGCCTGTGATTTATTTATCATGTTACTCAGCACAGAACAAGACTCTGTAGTTTCTTATTGGGTTTATTGTTTGAATTAATGTTGTGTCAGTGATGTGAAGTGACTTTTTCAAACTGGTTGTCTATTATTTCTATGACATCTCTAATTACAAACACAATAGTTTTAATTGTTTTGCTTTTGTTTCAGGTTTTTCTTCTTTGTTTGTTTTGCTTTGATTTTTAATCTGAAAGCCAGAGGGACCACTTTAACTTAAAACACTTCTTCCATACTGGGTACATCGTATTGATATCCAGCAGATCTCTGTTCCGAAACCAGACGTCAAGTCATATCTGTCTCAGTGATAGAAGGTGAAGAGAACTCTGGCTTAGCATTATAAGAGTGAGCTTGTAGAGGTGAGTAATTCTGGTATGCTTGTTCATGTCCAGTACAGACTATTGACACTGACCCTACTTATAGTAAACACAAAATGATACAGTGTTCCTTAATCCATTTTGTCCCATCGTCCCAGATTTGGAACACCCATGAAAATGT
This sequence comes from Geosciurus inauris, assembly GCA_004024805.1. Classification (NCBI taxonomy): domain Eukaryota; kingdom Metazoa; phylum Chordata; class Mammalia; order Rodentia; family Sciuridae; genus Geosciurus; species Geosciurus inauris. Next base: position 64,481 of record PVHX01008912.1, read on the forward strand.
AAATGTGGAGTATAATTATATATGTTATATAATTATATGCTACAGAAGATAGTATATAATATACTTATATATAGTATATAACATAATCATATGCCATACAATATGATTTATATAAAATAAAATTACATTATGAGATAATTATAATTACTATACCACATTAATTAATGAGTTGATATAATAATATACAAGTTAAGATTCTTATTTTCATTCTATTTTATTTCACTTGTGTCCATTTCACTGAAATAGTTCCAGAATTGAAATTTTAGGATTTAATGGGTTAAAGTGTTTCAAGATCCATAACGGGCTTTTTTGATGTCTTTGCAACTAGCCAAGGAAGCTCCATCTTAATCCTGGCCATGGATTCATTCTTCATCTGTCATGGCTGCGTTACTTCTCTCTTTAATATAAACCTTGTCCTTGCTCAACCTCACCCTCTCGTTTTTGCCTCATTTCAGTATGCATTCTGTGTTGTGGGTCCAGAACCCAGAGTCATCCCTTTATTCCTTGTACACCTTTTGTTGTCTGTGTCTTTGGTTTGGTTTGGTTATTTAGCTGTAGTACTACTCAAGGAATAGGCTCCAGAGTCTGTACTGCAGGGAGAGGACAGTAGTAAGAAAGTCAGACAGGTGCTTTGGAAAAGAGAAGAAACTCATCTACTCTACCCTCTACCATCCTATACCACTTAATAGTGCTCAGATACTATTAAGAACATACAGTCCCTCTAATATGACTATGGCTAGATGGAAGATTTCTAATAAAGAGGGTGTAAGCAACTTGCCACACTGAATTCTTGGCAAGTGGGCAGGGGTTCAGTGCCTCCTGCAGAACTAGTGCAAGAGCTAGATGTTCACAGTGCATAAGGGAGACAAGACCAAGGCCATACAAAGCCTGCTTTATGTTTAACTATTCTGTCTGTATAACCTACGAGATGCTGTTGCAGTACTTGGTTCCATTTTTCAGTTTTAAGCAAGGGAGAGCCCAAAGAGCTGCTGACAGCAGCTGATAAAACATAGGGAGAATCTCAGAACGGATATTCATCATGCAAATAACAGTGAGTGGCCATGAATTCAAGTAGCTCTTTCTTTAGGCCATAGTGGTAATTGAGTAAAGGGAGATGGATGAACACTCTCATTTGCTTCAATAAAGTCCCAGAAATTATAATGCTTCTCTGAGGCTCTGGATGCTTTGATGTTGCCTGACAACAGAATTTCTTGTTAGTACACGATTGTTCACTTGGGATTACAAGGACTTTTGGTGGACAGAGCCTATGATTTAATTCTGTAGCCCCATCCCTTACCACTTTACCCAGAACAGAGCAAGATTCTAATTGCTTTTCAGATTTGTTGTCTGAATTAATGTTGATGATGTAAAGCAATTGCTTTTCAAACTGGGGGTCTATAATTTCTATGACATTTCTAAGTGAAAACACAATACTTTTAATTTTTGTGCTTTTGTTTTCATAGTAATGGGAAAAAATAAAATACAATATCCAAATTCATTTTATGAGCATGCTATGATGGAATTCCAACCCTGGATTTAATGATCTGCATTCATTCTTAAGATCATCCTTTTACCAAGTTAAGGTTGATAGACATCACTATAGTAGAAACTGACTGAAATCAAGACTCATAAGGATTCACCCAGCCCTCCTTTCTCCTATCCTGGCACATAATAGGTGCTTAATGAAGTTTATAATGACAAATTATTGATGAAACTACATCTTAGTAGTCAATACCACATTTACCTAGTAGCTTTGTAACGTGCCAGCTCTGTTGGGAGATTTGACAGACTTCATTTTCTTGCATGTTTTCATTTAGAATGGGCCACAAGGGAGTTCTAATCAGATGTGGATAGGAGAGGATTAGCCAGTTTGTAGTTCACACCCAATGTGGCTGATGCACTGACTTGCTTCTTTGGTATGAGCCTCAGCAAGCCCTAAGTCTGTTTTCCCTTCTTCTGGATCCTTCTGCTTTCCGACTCCTATGTTGTGTGTGTGTCCACTAAACCCCAGATGACAGTGACCAGACATCTGAAACACCTATGCCACCAATATCAGAGGCAATAAGAATTGATAGAGTTTAGGTCCATACGTTTGGGGTTTCATCTCCTGCTATGAGTTTCAACCTACCTCTGAACTCCCCCCTCTACATCTGTCTTCCCTTCCTGCTTGCCTGTCAGGTGGACTTCAAACTACCGTATCAGAAACAAAGACTACAGCTCAACAGAGAAGGCCCAACCAGCTCCCACAATTATGTGAGTCATTTCTCTGCAATAAATCCCTTATATCTCCTAATGGTGTGCTTCTTTGGTTGAACTGATACAGCAGATGATGCATTACTTGCTCTTATCACTGTTTTTTCTCTTGCCAGTTTTACTAGTAGCAAATACAATAAGTAAGCAATGAGGAGTTTTATGTTCCTGAATCCACAAATAATTGCATTAAGGCAGATTTTCAGAACACTATAATCCTAACCTTATCTTCAACTAAACCAAACCATTTTACAGAGTTCTTAAGTGATATATGCTGTACCTGCAAGACCTATTCAAATGCTTAGCACACACATACTTACACAAGCACAATAGCACAGAATCTGCCTTTTGCAGGAAAGCCTTGACATTCTGGTTATTGAGGTCCAGCCAGTTCAGTCTCCCTGCTTTTGATCACTATCCCTTGCTTGACTGGTTCATTGCTATATGATCAGGAACCACCTTAAGTAATAGACATCTAGTCTTCAAAATCTAACTCAAGCAATGATGAAATAATGGGATGAAGACCCCACATCTGAATGTTATGTCACTTCAAAGTAGAAGCCTCTCAATTCCTTTCTTAGTCAATATTATGGAAGACACAAGGACCTCCCTCTTAGTGGTCATGCTATAAATTGACCACTCAACCAATGGGGGATGGACAGTTAAATTCATGGGGGATGAAAGGCTCAACCAATGGGGGACAGACAGTTAAATCCACCACAAATAGGAACAAATTCTGCCAGAATAAATGGTGAAGAACACATTTGTCTTTCTACAAACCAAAAAGAGAAAAGTAAAACTCAACTATAATATGGAAAGGAGGTAATGATCAAACACTAGGGTTTAATATTTGTTAAAATTAGCATGGAAGAATTGCCTGCTGGGAGAATTTTGGTGACGGGCAGGAAATAATTATTCTTAACCAAACAACAATGCTGTTATTAGTACAATTTAGTACAACATACTTAGAGGAAAAGAGATTTCTACATAAATATTATTGAATTCAAAATACAAAAGCAGATTAAATATAGAACAGGACCTGAGGCTACATCTTTTCACTATTAAAACCAATACTGGCAATGTGGTTTTAGCAAAGTATAAGGCATTAAATGAACATTGCTAATTTGAATCATATTGGTTTTGTGGTTTTGTTTATAATTCTTGTATTTAATTTGGCTTTAAAATTTTGTAAGAACTATTAGCAAAGTTTAAATCTCCATCTATTTCTGTGCATGTTTAAGCAACATGATTATAAACATGATTTCTGTCAACAGTGTCAATGAGAATTTTATTTTTCTCTGAACAGTATTTCTCAACCCTGCAACACATTAAAATTCCTTGGAGGGAGGCATTTTCAGGGATCTGAATTAGTTGGTCTAAGGTAGGTCTTGGCCTCTAGGTCATTTTTAACACCCATCTCTCAGCAACCAACAGAACAATTAGAGAAATACTAAGGGTACAGAAGATTTGAACTACAGTGCTAACCCAATTTGCATAATTAGACTTCAGAGAACATTACATCCAATAAATGTAAATTTATTTAAATAGCACCTGGAATATTTACCAAGACAGATTAGATACTGGGTCTTTAAAATAAATCTTAACAAATTATAATAGATTATAATATATCATAATATAAGCTGAGGTTACAATGTAATTACATTATAATTCAATAGTATATTTGAAAAAGAGTTCCAAAAATTTGAATATACTTCAAAATAATAAATTGGTCAGAAATAAATTACAAGAAATATTAGGGAATCATTTGAACTGAATGATATCAAAAGGCAGCACATATGAATTTGTGGGAATTAGCGAAATCAGTGAGGAAAGTTTATAGATTTAAATACATATATTTGAGGGAAGGAAAGGTTTAAAACCATCCATCCATATTTCTACCCTAGCAAATTAGAAAATGAAAAACAAGTAAACTCAAAGTAGAATAAAAAAGTAGTAAAAATAATAACAGTACTGAGTAAAATAGAAAAAGTTGAAAATTAGAAATACTAATAAAATTGAAAATTTCAAAGCAAGACATCAAAAGATTTTTCAAATGAGAAAATAATCACTAACAGAAACAAAATGAACAATGTCTCTGCATATCCTATAACCATTAAAAGGAATATAAGTAATGGTTATGAATGACTTTTTGTAATGAAGCTTGACAACTCAAATGCTGGACAAATTACTCAAGAAATATAAATTACCAAACTGAATAAAATGATTAGAAAATCTAATTTCATAAAGAAAGTAAACTCAAAATTGAATATATGCTTTCCAGAAAACAATACAAAATAAATACATTGAATAATGATATTAAACATTTAAGAGTTAAATAATACTAATCCTAGATAAATTCCACAAAATATTTTTTACCAATTGTCAGCAAACAAATTCAGCAATAAATAACAAAAATATATTACATAAACAAGTAGAGTTAATCTCAGATAGTCAAGATTGGTTCAAATTTCAAATAACATATCAATGTTAATTGTCACATTACAATAATACAAAAAAGTTATCTCAAAGGTTGCAGAATACAGAACTAACAAATGATTCAGCAATCCTACTTCTGTGTACATATGCAGAAGAATTGAAATTGAGATATAGCCCTCTCATGTTCATTGCAGCACTATTCACATTAGCCAAGATGCTGAAACAACCTGAATATCCTTCAACAAATGAAAGGATACAGCAAAGGTAGTATACTGTGGAATATAAGTCATTCTTTAAAAAAAGGAAAATTCTGCAATATGTGATAATATGTTTGGAGCTTAAAATATTGTGCTAAGTGAAATAAACCACTCAGAGAATAACAGATACTGCACAATGCCACTCATATGAAGTATTTAAAATACCAAAATTCATAAAACCAAAGAGTGAAATCATAGATTCCAGGGGTGGGGAGAGAGGAAAATGGAGAGTTACAAATCAAAGGTCATAAAGATTGGTTAGGTAAGATTAATTTGCTGCAGAATTCATTGTTGACTCTAGCCAACAATGCTTGTATTATTGAACACTTAGCAAATTTGTTAAGGAAGTAGATCTCATGTTAAATGTTCTTATGACAACAAAATTTTTAAAAGCTTGTGATAAAAGTGTGTATTTAGAAAACCCTATGGTGTCTAAAGCCAAAATAACAAATTTTCAAAACAATAATCAAATTTCTTAAGAATAAAAAATACAGTATTTCTATATACTAGCAATAACCAATCAAAAGTTTCAATAGGAAGTTATTCCATTTCAAACAACATCAAAAGAAACTTGTATTTCTAACTCATACCCATTAAAGTGGCTAAAAGGAGGAGGAGAAATGTGAGAATATGGATAAATCAGAACCCTAGTGCACAGTTGATAGAAATGTAAAATGGTAGAACTATCATGGAAATTCCTATAGTGGTCCCTCCTAATATTAAAAATAGAATTACCATGTGATCCAGTGATTCCACTTCTGGCTGTCTAACAAAAAGAGGAAGAATCAAAGTCTCAAGAAGACATTTGTATATCCATGTTGATTGCCACATTATTCCTAATAGCCAAGGGATTGAAGCAACCCATGGCTACTGACATGCAAATGGATAAATTAAAAGTGGTATATGAATATATTGGAATATTATTTAGCCCTAAAAAGAAATAAAATTTTGACACATGCAGCAACATAGTTGAATCATAAAATCACTATGCTAAGTGAAATATGACCACAGAAAAATAAATTCTGTGTGATTGCTTTTACATAAGGTACTAGAGTAATCAATTGAATTTAAAAAGAGTCAGGCAGTTGCCAGATGGTAGGAGGAAGGAGGAATGGGGATTTATTATTTAATAGATACAAAATTTTAGTCTTTTCAAGATGAAGAGTATTGGGGATGGGTGCTGGTGATGGTTGCACAAAAATGTGAACATACTAACGTCATTGAACTGTATGCTTAAAACTGGCTAGATGATAAATTATTATATTTTATCATAATTGAAAATAATAGAAAACCTGGATATTCTTGACCAGTTTATCAAAGATTTGCAAAAACTCAACACTAATAGCTTTATAAACCCACTTGAGATAAAATATAAGTTTCAGAGGAAGAGATAACCCACCCTTATTTATGGACTAGAAAGCTCATTTGTGAAAAATATTCATTCTTCTGGCTGTGGTGGCGCATGCCTGTAATCTCAGTGGCTCAGGAGGCTGAGGCAGAATTGCAAATTCAAAGCCAGCCTCAGCAATTTAACGAAGCCCTAAGCAAGTCATAGAGATCCTGTATCCAAATATAATATTAAAAAGGGGCAGGGGATGTGGCTCAGTGGTTAAGCTGCCTTATGTTCAATTCTCAGTTCTCACCCCACCACCAAAAAAGAAAAAGAAAAATATTTTTATATGTGACACACACACACACACGCCTTCTCTTTAAGTTAATGGATACTAGGGATTGAAAAGCTGTGGATTACAGACCAAATTCAGCCTGCTGCCTGCTTTTATACAGTTCATAGGATAATTACATTCTCTTTACATTTTAACTGGTTAAAGATAAGAGAAGAATATATGATAGAAACTATAAGTCTTTTTTATTTATAAAAAAGGAAATTTTTACTATCTTACTGAAAAATGCTTTATAAAAAAATTGCGAACCACAATTCAATTTCAATAAGGCATTTAAATTGCATTTGAAACTTGCCTATATAAATTGGTAAATAGTCATTAATTTACACGAAAACACTTTGTTTAAAAATTGAAAAGATTCTAAAATATATATATATAGAAAAAGAAAAGATCCAGAATAGCCAATGTAATCTTAGAAAAGAAGATCAAAAGGCTCACACTGTTATCTCTGAGGATTTACAAAATGTTTTAGTAATGAAGGCACTGCAGTATTTGTAGGCATAAGGCATAAGGACAAAGAAATAGGTCCACAGAACTGTCCATTTCTGAATGTGGATGTGTTTTAGTTTTGTTTAAGTGCCAAAATATTAATTGAGATTTTCATTCATTTCTTTGCTTTGACAGTAGTGAAAAGATAAACTTTTCAACAACTGATACTAAAACAACTAGAGAAACTTTTATGAAAGTAGAAAGTTTGGCAAGACACAGTGGCACATGCCTGTAATCCCAGCAACTTGGGAGACTGAGGAAGAAAGATCCTCAATGGTAGAGTGTCCCTGGGTTAAATTCACATATACACAAACACACACATAATATGCATGAGCCTCTACCCTTGTATCACACCCCACACAAAAACTAATTCAAGATGAATCTACTAAAATAGCACTAAAACTGAAAGATTCAAGATACAGTAACTATAAAATGAAAAATAATTGATAAATTGGACTTCAACAAATAAAAACTCTTTTGTTTATCAAAATATAGTTATGTTAATGAAAACACAAGCCACAGACTTGGAGAACATATCTTAAATGTATATATCTGATAAAGGACTCATGTTGAAAATACATAATTTCTACCAGGTGTAGTGGTGCAGGCCTGTTATACCAGCAGTTCAAGAGACTTAGGCAGGAGATTCACAAGTTCAAGATCAGACTCAGCAACTTAGCAAGGCCCTAAGCCACTTCTTAGTGAGACCTGGTGTCAAAATTTTTTTTAAAAAGTGGCGGGGGCTGGGCATGCTGCTTAGTGGGTAAAGTGCCTCTGAATTCAATCCCCAATAACAAGAAAAAAAATACAGAATTTCTACTAATTAATAAGAAAACAAACAATCTAACATAAATACAAGGAAAAATTGTGAATACTTCACAAAAGATGTATGGGAAAGGTGGACAAAGCACATCAGAAAACAACATAATCACGAAGGAAATGCAAATTAGCACTAACTATGCTGAAATATCACTACAGAATGAGAAGAATGAATAGAATTTTAAAAAATTGCTAAAACCTCATGTTGATAAGTCCATGGGACAAACAGAACTTTTATAAATTGCTGGTGGTAGCATTAAATTTTACAGTTTGGAAAAAATGTTGACAGTATCATAAAGTGTTAATGATTATAGAAATCCTCCCCTAGTGCCCAACATTTCCACATCTAGGTGTTGACCTAATATAATTGAGAATATATGTCCACAAAGGAATTGAATACAAATGTGCATGGAATCTTTATAATAGCCCAAATGTGGAAAAAGCCCAAGTGTCCATCAACACAAATGAATCAAATAATCACCTTATTTTTCCAATAGTGGAATACTTCTCATTAGTAAAAGAGGGAACTCAACAAGAATATGAATAAATATCAAAAACAATATATGGAAAGAGTAGGCATAGACCATGTATATATTGAATAAAGATGAATGAAAGCATATAATGAGGAAGTAAGAAGAATGGAATAAACCAAAGGAGGTAAAGCATTGTTATTCAGACAGCCCACATAAACTGCATATACCACATCTTTTCTTTGCAAAACCTCATTTTTCCTAGGGCATAATCTTCTACAAGCCAAACAGGTGTTTGTAATTCAATCCCATATTCAGGGGCATTAATTTTTGCAGTCTTTTTAAGTTGGAAGGAAAAATTATGTAACAACACACCACCTCTATTAATAGTAATAACCAGTGCATGCAAATAGCAAAATTCAATTATGTTATGAAAGTTGATATTTTTCTAAATTATTCCTTTCACTCAAGGTGTATATGAAACAGAAAATTAAACTACTTACATCCTATATTCATTCTCTAGGCCATTCACGAATTCATTTATTCATTTATTGAGTATGTGTTTGTTGAGCATCTATTTCATGTTAAATTAAAAGTGAGAATATATGAATTGAGAAGAAGCTGTATAAAGACAAAACTGACACTCTCGTTAGAGATAAAATAGAGGGAGATACAAAGTAACAACAAAATAACAGGGTTTTTGCAAATTCTATGAGGGAAAGTACACATCTATGACATGACTAGCCAACTCCACCAGTCATCTCTGCCCAGAAGCAAGTCTCCTCACTGCCCACCATCTCCTGCCCTTGTTGACCAGTCTCAGAATTTGCTTAGGTTGTGATCCTTGCCCTGAAAGCTCTCCTATCTCCTTTTCTCCTATCCTACTATATCCAGATCCCCTCTTTTAAAACAAAGGCCTAGTTTCAATTCCATTAGACACCTTTGCTAGCATCTCCTCTTTAGACCCTTGTGACTCTCATATGCTACTGCATCCTTGTTCTTTTTGTAATTCAACACCCAAATCCAGTGTAAGTCAGAAATGAATGACAATATACCACCTCTATTAATAACAATAACCAATGCATGCAAGTAGCTAAATTCAATTTTGTTAATGAAAGTTGAGATTTTTAAGCTATTCTTAGATATCCTGAGCTAGCCCACACTGCATTACAGTTTGTGAATTCCTTTGAGAACAGAGATCCACCTCTTACTCTACTCAGAACATTGGACAATGATTGACACATGGAAGATGCTAGAAAAGCAGTAGCTGATCAAATAAAGGCACAATAGTTGAACACATACTATGTGCAAAATATTGATGGTTTCTCCTGTTGGAGGGACTTCAGGGTAGTTGCAACCTAGAGCACTTTGATACACTCTCCCTACCTGTGTTCAAATATATCCTCTTTCAACACAGCTGCTATAACTGTAGAACAAGCAGAGGCCACAGTGTGCAAATTTCCCCATTCAGCAAGTGTGCTGATGTGGAAAATCTGTAAAATACAGTTTAGAAACAACAACTGCTGCTCCTGAACTTCTCTGAAGCAGCAATTTGCTAGTATGCCAGTGTGAGTAAGGTGACTCATGAGGAGTCAGCTTGAAGGGCAAAGATGCACAATTTCCTTCTACCTACAAAAAAGGGAAATAGACCTGGATCCCTTTGGGAAAACTCTTTCTCTTTGCAATCAGTTGGCCATAGCCACAGGATACAGCAGGGCTGTTTGTGAATAGGTCTGAAAGCTCTGGTACAATTTGATCTTTGGCCACTTCTCATCATGGGGTGAGCAATGGCATGCCATCTGAGAAAGATGGAAAGAGCATGTCCAGTAGGTAGCAGTAAAGGGTCACCAGTTGCATTTCACAAAAAGGCTCTAGCCTTGTTTCTCAACCCTCTCTGCACATTAAAATAAAACTGATTGAATGAATCCAAGCCTGTAGAGGTGGGACCCAGTTATAATTAGTAATTGCTAGATTTCCCTGGGTGCTTTCAATGTGCCACCAAATTTAATAACTACTGAGTAGAGTAATGGGAAGCTGTCCAAGGATTACAGGTCTTTCTACACCTTATATATCAACTAGATTGGTGCATGGTGTAGCCAGATATTTGATCAAACATTATTCTGTGTGTCTTTAGGCTGTTTTCTTGTGAGATTAGCATTTGAATTGGTAGATTGAGTAGATTAGTCAGTGTAGACAGGCCTCATCCAAGCTTGAATAAAACAAAAAGGATGACACCTCCCTCACTCCCTCTCTGCCACCCTGAACAGGAAGAGGAGGAAGGGGGAACTCCTGCTGTTTGGCTGCCATCAGCTGTGACTTTAATCTCTTTCTGCTATATCATTCTTAAAGACAAGAGGGAGAGTAAAACACCAAGTCCCTGAATGCCCTCCTTCTGTCCCCAAAACCTAACCAATTCAAGGGAACAATAAAAACACACCTTAGCTGAAAGCCCAGATATATATTATCTTGAAGGACACTGGCTTTCTCATAGACACTGGGAACTAGGGCAACTTAATGTTATCTTTAGAAAGCTATTTTCTTGAAAGAATGCCAGGATAATTTCTCCTTAAAATGCTGACTATACAAGCAAAGAAAGCTATTGCTGACAATGTCATTGCTTCTGTAACCTAACACATAAAACCCCTCTCTGAGTGGGGACAAATCCAGAACTGAGGGCACTCGTGAAAGGATACCTGTCACTTGTCCAGCCAGTCACCACTGGACAAAACATCATGAGGAAAAGGAAGCCCTGCTTGGGAAAGTACCATGAGGGATAGAGATGCTATCCATTGTCCTCTTGCCACTGAACTCTTCTTGGAAGAGTCACTGATCTCTTATAAGCTTTCCCCAATAAACCATATGTCTCCCATGCTGCCTTTGGGTACTTTCTTTGGCTTTCCCACCACCACTTCCCCACTACACTGGCACAACTGTGGCTGTGGATGCTATACTTGGCTTGGGGCTCAGACTGGAATACCAGTTCTTCTTGGATCTTGGACCTGATGGCCTTCAAACTAAAACTTACACTCTCAGCTCTCCTGGATCACCAGCTTGCCAACTCAGCTCTTAGAAACTTTAATCCCTGCAATTATATGAGCCAGTTCCTTAAAATAAATCCCCCCACATGCACATTCCTTTGAAAACCTTAACTAATACCCTGTAGGTGCACAGTCCTATCCTCAAGGATTCACTTTCAGCTGGGAGAACATAACCCAGGATGTTTTCATAATCATTCCTATAAAGTTCTAATGAGAACAGATTTTGAAGTTTTGACATGACTAATATTGCACAAATTACTTAACTTTGTTTGTTAGTTACCATCTTGATATTGAAGATGAGGATAACTAGACCACCTTATAAGCTTATATGTAAAACTTAAATAACTTAGGTACTTTAGTTGGCACGTAGATAGCATGGGTAATATTTATTTTCACCTATTTGTGTGCAACAAGCAAAACATTTTAAATAATAAATACTCAATATTTATTTACCTGCTTATCTTAATTTTTATTGGTGAATTATAATTATACATGTTAGTGAGATATGTTGTTACATATTTATACATGCACATAACATAATTTGGTCAATTTCCTTTCCCATAGAGAATATACTTTGAGACCTATATATGTCTTCAAAACTCATTCATTTAATTTCTTGCATAACTTCACATACCTAGTTCTTGCCTTTCTATCCATAAAAGAAGAGTTGACTCAATTGCAATGACCATTAGGCATTGGCATTAGCCTATGAATAGAACTCGCTTGCTCTCAATTACTAGGGGTACAGTCCAGGTACAGCTCCTTTTGTAGCAACAGTGTAGCAGTTGCCTAATGATACTTGAGACAGGATTTTATAAAACTCTTGGATTGTCTTGGGCTGAACTTGAAGCCTGTGTTTCTCATTCATGCTTCTAGACTGTTGTCCGAATTCTTTAAACAATGCATTTAACCTTACTACACTGCAATGCCTGTTGGATATAAGGTCTCCTTTGTATTCATCTTGTATTCATTGCATTTAAAGCATTTGAATATGAGAATCTGTGTAGGAAGGTGCTGGTATGTTTGTAACCATAAGTCAATGGTTATTTAAGAAATTTTCTATAATGATTATGTTAGGTTATTTAAATATCATTTTTACTTTAAAAGATTACTGAATCTGAAACCTCTGTAAAAGCAAGTAACTCAAACAGTCTAAGCAGCAAGTATGATGTAGTTATAATTATCTGAATATGTTAACATTTAGGGAACAGTCAGGTGCATTACTGGCCTTTAGAAAAATAGAATGCTTCATGTAGACATTAATTAATCAATAAAATCCTAATTGGATTCTATTAAGTATTGGAAACGACATTTCAACTTAAATATTCCATGTACAACACTGACCCACTCCCAAGTAGCAATAAAAGACAATTAGGGTGATATTCACATTATAATTATGAATTTTACCACCACTCTCATCTACATTAATATTACCACAATTAAAGAGAGCATGGTAAGTAATGAATCAGGCAAGCTTTTTTTTTGCATAGATGCTTCATTTCTTTGCTACTGTTGAGGAGTTTAATATTTCACAAAAGTGGATTTAGAGAGCATGAAGTGGGATATTACAAAGCTTGAGATGATTGATATTCATTTTTTAGCAATAACGTTTATGTCTGAGACCAATATCTCCATCTGCTAAATGGGGACACAGCTGTTTTCAGGACTGTGCAGGATGAAAATCAATATATATGAAGGATCAAGCAAAGGGCTAGACACATTGGAGTCTTGCAGAAAATGGCTGATCTGTTCCAGAATTCTAAGGTCTACATTCATGGAATCTCAGGATGAAGCCTAGAGCTCATTAAGTCCCACCTGCCATTTTAGTGCAGGAAACCATTGCATTGTGTTCCTCAAATATTATCTTCCAATTTGTTTAGAAACTTTATCACATCAGAATGTACTTCCTCATGGGGTACCACAGTTTCATTTTGAGAATACACAGAAATCAAACTCTTTATTGACTCCCACTAGACCTAGTTTCACCATCAGAGATAATGTAAACCATAGTCAAATTTTTTAATAGATGAATTGTTTAGGAAGTATTGCCAATTGTCTGTTAACACAGGCTTTGGTTGCATAGGTTCAGATCCTAGCTATGTGATCTTCAACCCATTAACTTCTATTGTGCTTTAATGTTTTCATCATTGAATATGGATAATCCCCATCTCTAATACTTAAGGATATTAACTTTTATGGAATTGTATTCATTAACCTTCATTTTACATGATAAATATTTCTAGCCCTCTCGAACATTCCTTATGTGATATGATATACAAACCCTTTTCCAGGCTGGTGAATGCCAATTTGAATACCAAAACTTTGACTAAATTAACAATTTTGGTGCACAACTTTGTAAGATGTTACAAAATTCCATATATGTGTGACAACAACATCCCCTTTTTATTCCAGCATGCAAATGAAGAAAGATACTCACAGCTTGCATGTGAAAGGCCAGGAATTTCATAGAAGCTACACGTGGGTGTCGCAGCTATGGCTCTCCAAAGAGCTTTGCAAAAATTTTTAGAGCACAAGCCACTGGAAAGCAAAGAACGGAAGCCAGAAGAAATGAGATGAGAGTTGTGGGAGTCTGAGATCTTGGCTTTAGAATTCACTAGTGGAGCGGGCAACAACACCAACCGGGTTTAATGGGCATCTCAAAACCACTTGATCTAGTGGTGTTACCAGTTGGGTGAGTTCTTGTGCTGTTCACTGGAATAATCAGATGAAGACACACTGTGATGGGAACAAGACTCTTTACTGGGACAACATGCTAGAGCAAAAGCAAGATGCAGTACTGATCAAAGAGTATCAAGCTGGCTCTCTGGACAAAAGAAAAAGCTAGTTTTATTCATGTAAAAGGGTGATAGGGTGAGAGAGAGTTAGGAATGTTAGTTGGATTTAGGTACATTTCAAAAGGTGTTTTTCTGTTTCCTGGGTGAGCACATTGACCTTGAAGGAGAGGTAGTCAGCTGGTCATCCCAGCACCAAATATTACATCTCTCATATTGATGCCACATCTTGTCAACCATCTCTGCCTTCCAGTGAGGAAGAGTAACTGTAGCTGTTAAGAGAACATATAGATGGAGAGTGGAAGAGAACACAAATCATGACAAATAAGAAATTAAGGGTCCTGGGAAATTTCTGTTTCAGTGACTTCTCAAAAATTTTATCCTGTATGTTGTTTGTCCCTGGAGATAATGGTGGGAGTTGTCTCAGCTTTAATGATGTACCTAGATTCTGAGGTCAATAGGACTGAGAGTGAGTGAGAGAGAGGTTGGAGAAAGGCATATATCATGCTCTGAATAGCTAGCAAGCCATATGTTAAGGAGGGAGAGCTGGTAAAAGTACATGCCATGCCTTTATAGCTAACAAGCTATGAATTAAGGCTCAGGAGTGCATTTGCCCTTTGTCCCTTAGGTGGTCTCTGTCTCACTGGCATCTAAAATGTTTAGACGTTGATGCTTGGCATTCCAAGGAGAATGATGCTGATATCCACTGGGAATGATAGAACTTGCATGTATACCTGGTGCTGTGATGTGTACATTCAGCTGACATGCAAGTCTCTACCATGTAGCACACATCATAGAAGAGCATGTTATCTACTAGGTTTTGTGCAGTTTGGCATTGACCTTGTGGAACTGTGCCTGTGTTCAAAGGGTGAGTTCAATTGTCAAATTTTTTGATACAATTGACAGTCTGAGAATGTTTGGAGTGACACTAGATCTCAGGATGACTTCAAATCATATTATGCAAGCAGTTAGCCCTTTATGCTGCTATAATTATTGCTACTAATAATCTTTATTTTTACTTATAAAACCATTTCTGTTGTTTGGGATTATATGGATGGGACAACTATGCGCATGCTACCTCAGTTAAGGCTTCTTTCTAAACCACAGCCAATTAGAGAGAAGCATTCTAAGATTAGACCTCAAGATGGGGATGTAATCTGCTTATAATTTTGTGCAAAGTTAGAAAAATTATGATTGTAATAATTTTTTTTTCTATTTGCCTCAACAAATATTTTCAGTGAATAGTGTGTACAGCTTCTGAAAATTTGTTTTTTTTCTGTTATGTTTGATAACATGTATTTAAATGCAACTTTTGAGAAAAATAAATAAAAATTAAAATTAAAAAAAAA
>PVHX01008913.1:0-80013 GCA_004024805.1 Geosciurus inauris
CTGAGTTTATTAAATGGCCTTTACCTCTCCTATGTACACACACATACAAAAGAGGTAATATGTAAACATTTAAAATAAACAACTGAGCTTAACAGAAATAAATTAGACTCTATAGATGGCAAAAATTAAGCAGGAATTCTAAACCAGGAGGTGAATAAGAGCTGCTGAGGAGCTAGGTGTGGTGCAGGTCTGTAATACCAGCTGCTCAGAAGGCTGAGGCAGGAGGATTACAAGTTCAAAGCCAGCCTCAGCAAAAGCGAGGCACAAAGCAACTCAGTGAGACCCTGTCTCACAAAACAGGGCTGGGGAAGTGGCTCAATGGTCAAGTGAGTGCCCCCTGAGTTCAATCCCTGGTACCTCCCCACCAAAAAAAAAGAGAATAGCTGCTAAGGAAGGAGCATACTAGGACATGAGGCCCAGGCACTGGGCAGTCAGATCTGATGCCCATCAGTGCAGTGTGCTACTCAAGGAACTAGCAGAAGACACAATCAAGGGGGTAGGGGAGGAAATAACAAAAACAAAGTAGAAAAATACAAAAAGCAAGAGTGAGAAAAGAAATTGGCAAACACACAGACAAAACTAAGCAATGAATGTATAAAATAATCATGAGGATGATGCTGGTGATGATGAACTTGCAGGTATTAAAAAATGAAACAAATATTCTAGACAATAATTTCTAGCAAGATGAGAGGGATAATCAGAGTGAAGCATCCCCAAGGCTTTGAATCATGTGGGAATAAAGGAAAACTTTGGTTACCTTTAATATTAATGTCAAGAATAAAGATTAAAATTTTAAGGGGAATGACTAAAAGAAAATTAAGGATCATAGTAAAAGTGAGGAAAAGTCATAAAGATGATTCATTTTCGTAGACTAAGGAAAGGAGGAAACAGCACAGTAAATTGAAGGCACGAACAATAAAATAAAATATGAATATATCAACAAGAACAATAAGCGTTCCTAGACAAACAGGGTGGTTCTAATTCAGAGAATTTCAAATTGGATTTTAAAGCTAACCCAGTTAGAAGATATTTATAAATGACATACCTAACACACAAGGACACACAGAGCTGGGAAATCAAGCCACATAAACAGATACGCCCAGCAACCATGAAGGAAGCTGGTGTAATTCCTTGAGAAACAGTTTTGAAGATTAAAAACCACTAAAAATAAGAGGAACCATTATAAAAATGATAAAAAGAAAATTCTATTAAAAACAATTCTAAAACAAGATGCAAAACAGACATTATACGAACCAAGTTATTTACTTGGGAGAATGTATTTACTATCCATACAACTGATAACTAGGACCCAAAATCAATGAGGAAAAGACAAACAGAAAGCCTAAAACAAAACAAAAATACAAATAATTGAGTCATAGAAACAGAAACCTGAAGAATCAGTAAATATATAAAAAAGCCAGCCTTGCTAGTAAGCAAAGGAATGTAAATCTTAAAAGAAAAAAAACATAAATTGACACTGATTAGATCTGTAATTTTTAAACAGTTTGAGAGCAAATGTGAAGCCTATACATTGCTAATGGAAGTGTAAACTGGTGGCTTCCCTTTGGAGAATAGTCTAGCAACGCTTGACTATTGGAGATATATATGCTGTGCACAGGGCAATTCTACTTCTAGATATTCAGCCTGGAGCTATTCTGCAGCTGCGCCCAAGGACACATTCAGTGCTCAGTGCTGCAATTTATATGATAGAGAAAAAGTGGAAATAACCTAAACATTTCTCAGTAGAAGAATAGATAAACAGTGTTTATTCATACAACATTAAGAGTAAAAAGTCTAGCTTATATGAATCAAAATGGATAAACCTGAAAGATATAATGTTGGGTGAACAAAAAGCATTGCAATTTATATGTACAGTAGGAAATCAAATATATAAATTTTTTGAAACACAAATTTATATTGTTTAGGAATTCATACATATGAATAGAAGTATTAACTCAGAGAAAGGTATGGAGGAATTTCAGGGTCCTGGTTATCTCTGAGGGGGAGATGGATGGGGAGCGAAGAGGTTAACCATTTCAACAATGTTTTATTTTTTCTTTCTTTTTTTTCCTGCACTGGGGATTGAACACAGAGGCACTCTCCCACTGAATTATATTCCCAGGCCTTCCTTCTCATTTTATTTTTATTGTAAGACCTTGTCTTAAAATATATAAGACTTTTATATTTGGATTCAAGGCCCAGGCTGGCCTCAAATTTGTGATCTTCCTGCCTCAGCTTCCTGAGCAGCTGGGATTATAGGTATGCACCACTGTGCCTAGCCACAGTAATGTGTTTTTTTTTTTTTTTTTTTTTTTTAAGTTCTGAAGTAAGTACGCATAAGTTCTAAAGCAAAAAAATATAAGACCCTTATACCTAGATGGCCATACCTGGAAGGATAAATAATGTATGTATGTATATTTATGCATTAACACATTCATTATATTATATACTTATTAACTATTAGACCACTCTATAATGCTATTCTATTATAAATACATATGTAATTAATGTACTCAAAATAGTTCTTACAAGTTAAAAATTATACTCTTGAACCCAGGGAGGTATTAAGGGAGGGAAAGAGAAGGGAGGGTGAAGTAGTTAGCAAGTCCCTGAGGTTGATTAGTAAGGGGCTCTCCAGGAGCCAGATTTTAAGAGGTCACAGGACTGGCAAGAAGACAGGTTAAGTGAATAATGAGCGCACGAGCTCTGGTTTCCATGAGAGGAGACCAAAGGTCCATGAAAAGATGAGAGTGGTCGCTGGCCAAGGGAGGCTACCTGTGGAAACGCAGGCCAATACAGCTGCAGGGAACAGCCTGCTTTGCCGCCTTAGAACCCGTGACCCAAGGGAAACAGAAACTGGCCCTCAACTAGGAAGAATCTGGAGGAATTCAGATTGTGTCTGAGCATGGTGACATTCTCACTATTGTGAGCCTGGGGACGTGGGGTAATTTGATTCCCAACAGAACCATGTGGAGCAGTTCTCAAGGCCAGTGAGAGACACGCCACATTAGGAAAATGGGACTCAGATTCTGAGCAGGCAAACAGCAGCATCTAAAGTTGTGCCTCAACTCTGTGGACCCCATCCTGCCGACAAGTGAGCCAAGAGTCAGACAAGCTAAGCCACCTGCCCAAGGTCCCATGGTCAAAGGTGGCCAAGCCTGACCCCAGCCTCACCCAGCTCCATCTGGTCAAATGCTCTGTCCAACACTGTTGCTGTTCTCCTTTCTGACTTAAAAAGTTAACACATCACCCCCTCAGAAGTTTGCTTCCATCATTCCCTCAAACTTTCTTCACCTTATCAATTCATTGCTTGCACAAGAGTTCTCATGTCAGGCTCTGCTTGTATGGAACCAGCCTGGGCAGTGACCAAGCAAGCTTTAATGGTGCCCAGGCATGGGTTCTAACTGACAGCTCATGGAAGGTGGGGAAGGCATCTAACCAGTTGCCAAGCCAGCCGACCCCCAGCATTCACATCTCAACATGGTTTAGAGGTTTTCCATTCCTTTTCTCCTGCAGTAACTCTTATGAAGTGCTAATAGCTATGTTTCCTGCTTTTAAAAGCCTATTACTTTATACATTTCTCTTTTGTCATGTATTTATACAATCATTAAGGCTCTGGAGAAAAACATGCATTATTCAGTTACATTTTACTACATTTTATGAGAGAAGAGTATATGCTGTGGTAGAAGTCTTAATTTAAGGATTCATGAAGGTTTTGAACTTATTGATTATCATATTCCTTCCATTCTAAGACATATAATTTAATGTTTTTGAAAGCCTTAGAATCAATGAATACATTTAGCAGGTGTTTTTACTCTCATCACACTCCCCTAAAAACCTATTAAATGTTTTTTTATTCATCCACATGAATTCTAGAATCACCTCATCGGATTCCAAGTCACCCACCCCCATAAATAAAATGTAGAATAAAACTAAGTCAAGCCTATAAATTAATTTAGGGGGGAAATGACATCTTTACAACATTTAGTGTCCTTAACCAGTAATACGGTAGGCCTCAAGTCTTTATTTCTCCCAATTGATCACTGTCATTTTTTCCATGTGTATCCTGCATAATTCCCATTAAAGTTAGTATTTTATATTTGCTTTGCTAATGGGGATCTGAGTTGTTTTCCATGGTATTTTCTAACTGATATTTTTAGTGTATGTAAAATCTACTTTTAAGCATTTGCTTACCTTACAGATCTATTTTTTTTTTTTTTACTATTACTGTTTTTGTTGCTTGTTTGGTACAAGGTATAGATAATTGTATTGCAAATAAAGATAATGTCACTTGTTATACATTTGATTTCTGATATATGTCTTATTATATTGAGCAGAATTTCTTTAAAATTTTAAATAGAGATAAAAGAAATTATTGGGAATAACCTTTGTATTTCACCACTAAGCATGAAACTGAACACTTAGTACAGATTTTTTAAGCATAAATTAAAAGTGTGTAGGCCCTTGTTATGGTTTAGATATTAGGTGTCACCCAAAAGCTCATGGGTAAAACTATGGAAGAATTCAGAGGTGAAATAATCAGGTTTTGAGAGTCTTAACCCAATCAATGAATTAATCCCTTGAAGAAATTGAGTGGTGACTGAAAGTGGGTAGAGTATGGCTGGAGGAAATGGGTCATTGGGTGTGTGCCTTTGGGATATATATTTGGTGAGCTGGGCTTAGTCTCTCTGTGCTTTCTGATCATCATGTGAGCTGCTTCCCTCCACCACACTGTTTTGCCATGGTGTTCTGCCCCACCTTGAGCCCTAAGAAATACAGCCTGCTGTCCATAGAACAAGACCTCTGAAGCTGTGAGCCCCCAAACAAAACCTTTTGTCCTCTACAATTGTTCTGGTCAGATCTTTTAGTCACAGCAGTGAAACAGCTGACTAAAACAGCCCTCTAGTAGAAAAGAGAAAGGGACCAGAGCAGAGGAGTACAGGAAGGAGAGGTATTGGGGGATAATAGCGACCAAATTATATTGTGATATTTTATGTGCACATAGCTATGTAATAACTATTATGTATAATTATAATCTACCAATAAAAATATGGAAAAATGTGTATCCTAGTATTAAGGAATTCCCATCTCTGATGGGGTTGGATCTTATCAAATGCAACTGTAGGCATTTAATAAACCAGTCTCAGGATGATGTCCTGGAAAGCACTTCTACACCGTGGTGTGAGCTGGACCTGAAATTTAATGACATGACCTGATCATGCCTTGGCCTTATTCATCCTTATACAGCTGCCATTTCTTTAGTTATAAGACTGATAGTAAAAAATCATGAGGTCCTGTGGTCACTAACCTAGTCTGTACAGAGTATCTAACATGCTGGTGATCACATGATAGTTGTTCAATTACTCACCATTTCCAAAACAAACTCTACATTGCCAAGTTACATCATTCTTTTAATATACAAGTCAATTTAGTTTGTTATTGTTTTATTTAGAATTTTCCCATCTATGTGCCAAATACAAAAACATTGTATTTTCGCTGTGTTTGAATCACCTAGATGATAATTGTGCCTATATTATTTTTGTTGACATATAACATGCAGAAATTCCAAGAAGGAATACACTAATAAACCCATCCAGACCTAAAACACTTAATGGATTATTTTCAATATTTGCTCAATGTCAATAACCATTCGTGTGGGACACATCACAGGCCAGCACTATGCTAAGCATTTCATGTATACCATTTAATGATTGCCATGAAAACATCATGAGAAAGAAATTACTCTTCCCATTTACAGATGAGCAAACTGAGTCTGAAAGAGGTAAACATCCTACCCAAGTCCACATAGTAATAAATGGTACAAGGTAAAGCTGAATCTGAAATAAATCATCTTTTTCAGTTTTTTGAGGAAATTTTATGCTGTTCTCCAGCAGCTGTACTAATTTACATTCCCATCAGCAATGTATGAGCGCTCCTTTCTCTCTACATTCTCACCAGCATATTTATAGATACAAAGTAGCTATTCTAAGTGGGGTAAGATGATTTCTTATTGTGGTTTTGATTTGCATTCCCCTTCATAGCTAATGATATTGAGCATTTTTTCATACATTCCTTGGCCATTTGTATTTCTTCTTTTGAGAATTATCTATTCACAGTTATCCCACTTCTGGGTGTACAAAGAAAATGATATCAGTATACCAGAAATACCTTCATGTCCATATTTACTGCAGCACTATTCACAACAGGTGAGCAATGGAATCAACTTATGTGTCCATCAACAGGTGAATGGATAAAGAAAATGTAGTACCTATAGACAATGGAGTTTTATTTAGCCATAAAGAAGAATGAAATTATGCCATTTGCAGCAAAATGTATGGAACTGGAGGACGTTACGTTAAGAGAAATAAGCCAGGCATAAAATGATAAGCACGCAAGTTCTCTCTTAAGTGTGGAAGCTAAAAAAAAAAAAAAAAAAAGTTGATCTGAAGGTAGACTAGTGATAGCTGGAGGTTGGGAAGCATGATGGATGATGGACAGGGCGAGAAGGGATACTGGAATTGACCAGTGCATTCACTGTCAGGCATGTGTTGGCATATCACACCAAGCCCCATTAACATGTACAATTAATACATGTTAACCAAAAATAAAATATTTTCAAAAGAATACTAAAATAATTCCTTTTATAAGGAGTACTCTCTAAATGCAGAAATCTCAATTGATCTAGTTCTTTCTTCATTTCTGGTAATTCATATTCTCAAAATAATGCACTTCTTATAAAATTTCAAATATATTATAATTAAATTGTCTAAAATTAAGTTGACTTAGAATTTTAAAAATCTCCAATATCTACTTGATTCCTTTTAATTCAGTCCTAATTTTATACATTTTTCTAGCTTTCTCTTTTTCTAATTTATAATTGCCAGAATTTTATTTATCCTATTATTATTTTCAAGACAGTATTTGTGATTCCTTATCAATTTTATTTTTCTTATTTTCCAATTAACCAATGTTTTTATTGAAGCATGCCAGAGACCCCCACCCAGAAGACCCTCGCCATAACTAAGCTTCTCCAGAGACCCTCAAAAATTCTGTTTTGTGCAAAATTGTTCTTAGACTATCAAGAATTTATACATCAGAGTTTTCAGATGGAGGGTGTGTTTACAGAGAGAGAATGTGATAAGGGACTCAAGGTCTCCAGCCTGGGTCTGAAGCCTCCACAAAGGTGACACTTCTCAGAAGATACACAATCAATGAACAAGTACATGAAAAAAATGTTCAACATCTCTAGTAATTAAAGAAATGCAAATCAAAACTACTCTAAGATTTCATTTCATGCCAGTCAGAAATGGCAGTTATCAAGAATACAAACAACAATAAATGTTGAAGAAGATGTAGGGAGAAAGGTACTCTCATACATTGCTGGTGGGACTGCAAATTGATGCAACCACTCTGGAAAGAAGTACGGAGATTCCTTAGAAGACTTGAAATGGAACCACCCTTTGACCCAGCTATCCCACTCAGTCTATACCCAAAGGACTTAAAAACAGGATACTACAGTGACAAAGTCACATCAATGTTTATAGCAGCTCAATTCACAATAGCTAAACTGTGGAACCAACCTAGATGCCCTTCAACAGATGAATGGATAAAGAAACTGCGGTATACATAAACAATGGAATATTACTCAGCATTAAAAAAGAATAAAATTTTGGCATTTTCAGGTAAATGGTTGGAGTTGGAGAATATCATGCTAAGTGAACTAAGCCAACCCCAAAAAACCAAAGGCCGAATGTTCTTTGTTAAGTGGCTGCTGATCCATATTGGTGCAGGGGCATGGGAAGAATGAAAAAACATTGTTCAAAGGGGAGTGGGGAAGGAGAGGGGACATGGGAGCAGAAAAGATGGTGGAATGAGATGGACATCATTACCCTAGGTACATGTATGGCTGCACATATTGCGTGAGCCTACATCACATACAACCGGAGAAATAAAAGTTGTGCTCCATTTGTGTACAATGAATCAAAATGCATTCTGCTGTCATGTATACCTGATTGAATGAATGAATGAAGAAACAAACAAAATTTTAAATTTTTTTTTAAAAGGACCCAATCAGGTGGGAAGAAAGGGGAGGAGTACTCGCCCTTTCCCAGACACTGATTTTCACAGAGTGTGTCATTGGTCTGAACTGGGTTCCAGAACAGTGAAAAAGCTGCTTTTGTGTGAACTTCTATGGATTGTGAGCCTCTGAACCCCTCTCCTTACACACTGGGTATAAAGTCCTAAAACTTTCTGAACTTGGGGTTCAGAGAAGTGATTTGATGGAGGCAAAAAGCCCTCCTTTTGAACTTGGCGGCTGCCAATGAGCCTGCTTCCTGCTCTTCCTTGATGTCCAGCCCCGTCCGTGCCACTTCATTATCTTTACTATTTCCTTCTTTCTGGTTTATTTGAATTAGTTTTAAATTTCTTTATTTTAATACTTCATCCTTCTTAATTCTATCTTAAATTGAAAATATTAAGAACATCGCTTTCCTTTGAATATAGCTTCCACCATTCTTAGAAATTTTTAAATGCAGAGTTCTCGTTTTCCTAATTTTCAAATAATGCGTAATTGTGGTTCTAATGTTTTCTTGGATTTAAAAGATACAAAGACTTTTTAAAAGAGTTTAGAAGTTTTCATTGGCACTTTATACTCATTTTATTTCATTCTTATCAGAGTTTAACTAGAACCATTTCTGATGTTCTGAGGATCAGATTTGTTTTTTAATTTGTACAGGTTAATTGTGGTCAATATTCCATGAACAATGAAGTACCTTTTTTCTCTCCACGTTCAGAACACAAAACATTCCAAACATACTAAATCAAAGTCAGTGCTATTAATCATCCTTTATAACTTCTGTTTTTGCCAAAGACTATGCAATGGTTTCTTGGTTTTGATTTAGGTTTTTGTCTGGGTTTTTGTTTGTTTATTGCCTCAACATCTGAAGTATACAACATCTGTCCATCAATTGTGATTCCGGACCACTTGGAAATGCAATCACCTACCTCCCTCTGAATATCAGGGTGGTGTGAGTTAGACCTTTTTAGGAAGGCTTGCAAGAGACTCTGATCAGGTCTTTTGGGCACTTCATGCAATTTTTGTTGAGCATCACTAAGATAAATGGGAATCAGGGTCATAGTGTGTGTGTGAATTTTACTCTTTATCAACATAAATAACGCCCTGTGTCTTAATCCTTGGGTTTGCCTTGTACTATACTATTTTACTGACATTAATATGTCATTCTGATTCTCAGTTTTGTTTTTAACATTTTTTCAACTCTTTTAGGTAAAGCTTTGACAAATAGCCGTGATTGGTTTTGGTGCCTTCTGAGCCAAATCTGGGAGTGTCTTTTAATAAAGGAATTCAATCTATTTCTATTTATTGTCACCACTAATGATTGACCTTCACATATTGAACTGATACATTTGTCTTATACCAGTCCAATCAGCTGTTGATTTAAGCAGCATTTTGGTGTAAGTTTCCTTGGCTGGTCTTCACCTGCTTGCCCCCATGCCCATGTCTGGTCCTCTTCCCGCTTTGCTGGTATCATGGGGGATTCTCTCCTGTTTTTTCCAGGTTCTCCCATCAGCTGGCTTCAGGCTGGATTTGGCCAGTGGGAGACACTGACAGAAGCAGCAGAGAGAGGTCAGAGTGTTTCTCCCTCCCCTTGGCCCCAGTGGCACCCCTTCCATGGCTGGAACCCCTGCTGGGCAAGGCCTCCTGTGGTTGGTTTCCATGCAGTGACGCCTTGGTCTCAGTTGTGCCATATCCCCTGGTCCCTACAGCCCAGGTTCTCCCTTCTCTGGCCTCCTTGTATCCTCTCCATTTGAAACTGTCCTCTTCCTATTTTTTTTCTTTTTAATACACCCAGAGAGACCTTTTTTTTTCCCAGAAGTTAACAGCCTTTAATATTATAGGATTTGGCCCTCTGAAGTAAATTACAAAATTATTTTTCTACCCTAACCAAGTGTTGTAATCAATACAGCCCTCCCAGATATTCACTAGGTACTTAAGATCCCTCCCAGTTTTCCTTCAACTGAATTCCCAACCACAAAACTTATACTCATGAAGTTAAGAGGTTCTCAACACCAGAAATAGGTTGAGGAACTCTTGTTTAACATTTGTATAGAAGTTCATGTTGACCAAAAGAAGACACAGGTTTCTCATTAAACTTTTGTTTTAATAGGTCTCAAAATTCTGTGACAGATTTTTGGTCAAGTTGTTTACATTAAAAAGTACTGATTTTAAAAACTAATAACTTAAAACTGCCACACACAAAAAACAAATGGTCCACAAAATATTTTTCTTTCCTTCTGAAGGTTTTACGATGCACTGTTATCATTAACCAGTCTTTTACTATTAAACTTAAATGGCCAATTGAGACAAAAAGTTCTGAGATCGTTCTTCCACCACTGATTAAGACTGGGGTGGCAGGTGTTAGGGGTAAGATTCATTTAGCTTTCTGGGCAGACTTGGTGACCTTGCCAGCTCCAGCAGCCTTCTTGTCCACTGCTTTGATGATACCCACATCAACTGTCTGCCTCATATCACGAACAGCAAAACGACCTAGAGGAGGCTAGTCAGAGAAGCTCTCAGCACACATGGGCTTTCCTGGAACCATATCAACGATGGCAGCATCACCAGATTTCAAGAATTTAGGACCATCTTCCAGCTTCTTACCAGAATGGCGATCAATCTTTTCTTTCAGCTCAGCAAACTTGCAAGCAATGTGAGCTGTGTGACAATCCAGTACAGGGGCATAGCCAGCACTGATCTGGCCTGGGTGGTTCAGGATAATCACCTGAGCAGTGAAACCAGCTGCTTCCATTGGTGGGTCATTTTTGCTGTCACCAGCAACTTTGCCACGACAAACATCTTTGACAGACACGTTCTTGACATTGAAGCGCACATTGTCTCCAGGAAACGCTCCCCTCAGCGCTTCCTGGTGCATTTCACCGGACTTTACTTCAGTTGTGACATTGACTGGAGCAAAGGTGACCACCATGCCAGGCTTGAGAACACCAGTCTCCACTCGGCCCACAGGGACAGTACCAATACCACCAATTTTGTAGACATCCTGGAGGGGCAGACACAAAGGCTTGTCAGTTGGACGAGTTGGTGGCAGGATGCAATCTAAAGCTTCAAGCAGTGTGGTTCCACTGGCACTGCCATCTTTACGGGTGACTTTTCATCTTTTGAACCAAGGCATATTAGCACTTGGCTCCAACATGTTGTCACCATTCCAACCAGAAATTGGCACAAATGCTACTGTGTCAGGGTTGTAGCCAATTTTCTTAATGGAGGTGCTGACTTCCTTAATGATTTCCTCATATCTCTTCTGACTGTAGGGTGGCTCAGTGGAATCCATTTTGTTAACACCAACTATTAGTTGCTTCACACCCAGTGTGTAGGCCAGAAGGGCATGCTCACGGGTCTGCCCATTCTTGGAGATACCAGCTTCAAATTCACCAGCCCCAGCAGCAACAATCAGGACAGCACAGCCAGCCTGCGATGTGCCTGTAATCATGTTTTTGATAAAGTCTCTGTGTCCTGAGGCATCAATGATAGTCAAGTAATACTTGCTGGTCTCAAATTTCTGCAAGATGTCGTCAATGGTGATGCCATTGACATACTAAAAGCTCACGCTCAGCTTTCAGTTTATCTAAGACCCAGGCATACTTGAAGGAGCCTTACCCATCTCAGCAGCTTCCTTCTCAAATTTTTCAATGGGTCTTTTGTCAATCCCACCACATTTGTAGATCAGATGGCCAGTAGTGGTAAACTTGCCCGAATCTACTTGTCCAATGACAACAATGTTGATGTGAGTCTTTTCCTTTCCCATTTTGGCTTTGATTTAGCAGTGGTTTTCACGACACCTGTGTTCTGGTGGCAAACCCGTTGCGAAAAAGCCAGAGAGACCTTCTTAACTTTATCCTCCTTAACACCAGTTTCATTTTCTGCAGTGTTATTTTTTTTCTTTACTGCTTCAAATGCAAGCACGAGTTTTATTATGCTGTTGCACTTTATATTTCTTTACAATCTTTATCTCAATCTCTGCTTGCATCTCAGCAATCATTTTAATCTTACCATCCCATCTATTGATTTTTGTTTCACAGAGTTCAAATTTATTGAGAACACAAAGATTCATCCTAGTAACTGCTTTTTTTTAACTGATCCATATTTTTTTCAAAGATTTGCTTTTCCTATGAATCTAATACTCCCTTTTTCATGTTCAGAAAAATCTCTAAAGCTTCCCAGTTTTTATTTTCCTTTGTTTGATAGATTGATTGATTATTTATGCTTGATAAAGGAGAAACTGATCAGCTATGTTGCCAGTAAATACTCTGGATGGGTTTTCTTTGGTCCATATTATTAACTGGATGATTATTACTAGAAACAACAGAATCGGCTGAGGACTAATGTGCACACACTCCAAATTCCCAGTGGTAGGATCCTTTGTCGCATGTCTATGCTAGACCAGAATGGGCTCTGTGACTTCACTGCTTGGCCTTCTGAATGTGTGGAAGAGGGTTTATTCTGGGATGCCTCTACCTACTCTGGGATGCCTTTACCTACTCTAGCAGGTGTCTCTTCTTCGTGAAAAGCAAGGCATGGATGTTTACACTCATCGGTTCTCAACTGTCACAGATATCTCTATTCTTCCATCCTCTGGATTTCACAGTCTGGTATGGCTATGCTCTGAATGTATCCCCAAAAATCTGTACATAGAAACTTAACTGCCAATTCATAGTATGAGGAGGTGGGGCTTTGAAGAGGTGATTATTCATGAGGGCAGAGTCTTAGTGGATAGGATTAGGCCCTTAGGAAAGGGCTTCAGGCAGAGTGTTTGTTCTCTTTGGCTTTTCCACCATGTGAGGACATATTGTTCCTCTCTTCTGGAGAATGTAGCAACAAGGAATCCTCTTAGAAGCAGAGAGAGTAGCCCTCACCAGATGCTATGTGATCTTAGGCTTCCCAGCCCCTAGAACTATGAGAAAATAAAATGCTGTTCTTTGCAAATTACCCACTCTGTGGTATTTTGTTATAGTGGCACAAATAGATTAATGGGTATACAAAGCCCCATACCTTGTGTTTCGGTCATCTTTTTGCTGCTATGACAAAAAGACCTGACAAGAACAATTAGAGAAGGAAAAATGTATTTAGGGGCTCACAGTTTCAGAGATCTCACTCCATAGATTTCCAGCTCCATTCCATTGAGGTAAGGCAGCAAATCATGGTGGAAGGCTGTGGCAGAAGAAAGCATGTCGGGAATGACAATCAGGAAGCTGAGAGAGACTAAGCTGAGCTCACCAAATATATACCCCAAAGGCATGCCCCCAGTGACCCACCTCATCCAGCCGCCTGCCTGCCTGCAGTCACCAGTTGATCTCTATTGGCTAATTAATGCACTGATTGGGTTAATGTTCTCACCATCTAATCATTTCAGCTCTAAACCATTTTCATTGTCTCACACATGAGCTTTTGGGAGATATCTCACATCTAAACCACAACTTAACCTTGTTTCCTTCTGTCATGGTCCCTTCCTTTTTAATTTCTGGGAAAATAAAACCCACAATGGGTAAATAAACAGGAATGACAGTGGGGGTGCTGGACTTCTGGCCCCAGAAACAACTTCTGTGTAGCAAGTGGAGTCTTCCCTCCTTTGTGCCTTGAAGACACTGTTCTTAAAGTAGGGGAGAGAAGCACCTGTCACCTGTCTCCCCTGTCTCACCTATTTTTCGCCCAGGAGTATCATCCTTGGTTTCCTAATAAAAATTCCTTCCAAAATCTAAAAGACATGTTGCTGAGAAGTGGCCATGTTTTTGTGTCTTCATGAGACTTGTCGCAGGAAAGTGGTAGAGAGAAAAGGTAAACCAAGCGCCCC
The DNA here is from genome assembly GCA_004024805.1 of Geosciurus inauris. NCBI lineage: Eukaryota > Metazoa > Chordata > Mammalia > Rodentia > Sciuridae > Geosciurus > Geosciurus inauris. Next base: position 13,884 of record PVHX01008913.1, read on the forward strand.
AGACAGATGCCAGCTTGCTCTGGAACTCCCACCCTTGTTCTTTGAGAACACACTTCTTAGTCCTTCTCTGGACTTTTCCATTTGATCGATAGTATTCCTGTCCAAAGTATGTGCCAGGATGTTATCCCATCTGCACCCTTCCCTCCTAAGAGGCAAGTGCCAAACTGCCCCAGGTCTGGGGTTCACATCATTGGTTCCCACTCACCATCTTTCAGCCTATTCCTTTATTCACTTATGAATATGGGGGGACTGCCTAATCCCACTCCTCATATGGATCCCCTGCTGTTCCCACCACATATCAACTTCTTGTGCTCAAGAAGAATATTGCAGGGTCTGCTGATTCAGCATTTTGTGAGCACAGGTGTCCCTAAACGGTACAGGAGGCAAAATAAGAATTGAACGAGGCAGGTCAAGGGTAAAAGGCAGGTTCCAAAACAAGGATGAGGATCTCAGGGCAGAAACCATGGACTAGAATAAGAGACAACAATCCTGCCCTCTGGTTTCTGTTCTTTTGTCTTCTTAGTTCTATTTGGTATGAACTGTGGACAAGAAAAACTATGTTTAAAAATCAGAGTTGAGGTGGATATAAAGTCGACCTTCAGGGAACATTTATTAAATTGGCTCAACCAAAATGAATTATGGAAAGGGACAGAACTTTCAATTCCCTCAATTCTCTGCCAAAATTTTTTTGAAAGCTATCCTCAGTGTATAGGATTTGAAATTTTGCACAGATGTACTACTTTAAGACCCACCACTCATTTCCATCTGAGATTCTGGGCCACTGACTTTCTGAGCTCGGTTTCCTCAGCTGTAAAGTGAGGATAATAGTGCCCACATCACAGCGCTTTCTAGAGGATTGAGTCACATATAAAGAATCAAGTACGCACTTTGGGAGGCTGAGACAGGAGAATCGCGAGTTCAAAGCCAGCCTCAGCAACGGCGAGGCGCTAAGCAACTCAGTGAGACCCTGTCTCTCCATAAAACACAAAATAGGGCTGGGGATGTGGCTCAGTGATCGAGTGCCCCTGAGTCCAATCCCCAGTACCAAAAAAAAAAAAAAAAAATCAAGTGCAGTGGAATCATTCAATAACTGTTAGTTTTCATCGCCTTGATCAGGATACCTTGTGAGTCTAATGAGGGTGAAATGGAGATGCTTACTTAACAATTTGGAGTAAAGCAGCTCTGGTGAGCAGACGCATATTCTTGATTTCATTATGTGCCAGAAGATGAAAATGAACAGCCCTGCAGATCACACCCCATCCCTCGCAGCTAGCTGCCTCTCTGCTGAGGGATTTACGTTCTGCGTGATTAGGCCTGAAATGGACAGGAAGCTTTATTGTGCTAGGCTGGCAGGCCGCGAAGGAGCAAATTGATAAAGATGCTCGGGTCAGTGGCAAGCTGGGTGGTTCCTAATTTATAGAAATGCATCTAGTTCTATTACTCAGCCCCTTCCTTCTTGTTCCTAGCTCTTCGCCCCTGCTGCTAGACCCCTCTCTGCCCTCCCTTGCCAAATGGTGACTTATTTATGGGAAGGAAGAGGATTTACTGATAATGAGGAGCCAAACCTGCAGCAAGTGAATTCCCAGAGAAGGAACATATGGTGATTCAACTCAGTACCACAAATATTTTCAGAACTCTGCATGCCAGGTGCTGGGATGTCAGTTATGCAAGGGACACAGGTTAGAACAAGTCTCAGCTCTGCAGGCACTAACCTCTCTGTCTTCTGAAAAAAATAAAAGGAATAATGCTAGGTCCTGTCTCATGATTAGCAGATGCTCAATAAAAGCATTTATTATTACTGTTGTCCACCCAGGATCCCAATCTCCAAACCTTGTCATGTTCTTTAAGAGCTCGTTCCCCGCTGACCACATTAAGACTCCAGATGCCAGATTTTCGGGGGGGAAAAGAAAAACCACCTCTTTTCAGGGAAACTACACTACTTCAACGTGTTCTCTGGACTTTTGCTTCAGAATAAGGAAATGATATAAAAAGTAAGGGAAAGAGACACAGTCAACTGAGAAGCTCTTTTGGGTCAGAAGCACTTTGGAGTCAGGCAAGATGGTGGTCATTTTAGATTGTAGTCATTTCAGTTAGCAGCAGCCTCCTCTTGGGGCAACCTGCCTTCAATCTCACCCTTTCCTTCAATCCCCCATCAGCTAAGATATTCTTTTCAAACACAATTCTGATCCAGCTGGGGCCTGAATTAAAATCTTCAAGCTATTCTCATGAACTGCCACGCGAAGGTCAGTCTCTGTCCAGACTGACCTGGTTGACCTGGTTCCAGGAGCACATTTCACCTCCCTCATACCAACTCCTTAATGCACCTGGATCACTTACATTCCAAAGACTCACCTCTCACATTCCACATGCCTTGGCCCATACAGATTTTTACTAGTATCGCTTTGAGTTTAATCATTAATTTTGGAAGGATTGACAGCTTTAAGCTATGGATTGATTCTTCCCATCTAGGACACACTATATCTCTTCAAAGATTCTGCACATTCTTCATGACATTCAGTAAAAGTTTTATATTAGACTTCATATAAACCTGTAATATTTCTAGTTAATTCCCAAGTGTTTCTTTTTTTTTTTTGCATTGTTGTTGCTATTATAAATTGGTCCTTTCATATATTACATTTTCTAATTACATGTTTCTGATCGATAGAAACACTATTTTTTCTTCATATTCATCTAATATTCAGCTATCTTATTGAACTCTCATATTAGCATCAAACACCTTCAGCAGAGTCTCATGAATTTTCTAAACAGATAGCTACATCATCTATAAATCATGATTTTTTTGATTTAAACAAGAATGGTAAATTTATTATAAGGACATTAAGGCACTTCCCAAATGCCAAGAGCTTAGTAACGAGTAGAATCAGCTCAAATGCCAAGAATTATTTCCATCACTCCCTGTGAACCTCACGTCAGGATTTTTCTATGAGTTTGCTTATTTTTATACGGATTAAAGTTTATAATCCTTTCCTTGTTTGTTTACTTCAACTATTTTATACACTAATCCAAAGGATCTCCATGTTATAAAAACACATAAATGTACTCAGCTAAGGATTACTCTTTAAAGATATATTTTTTCAAGATGGTATGAAAATTCAAACAATATGAAACAAATTTTTGTTTTTCACCCAACACTGAGATGCCTAGATGCTGATATATACATGTAATTATAGTCATTTTTTTCTTTTTCTCTTCTTTTTAAAAGTCACATGGGAAATTTAGCTCTTTTTGTGTGTGTATGTGTGTATGTGTGTGTGTGTAGTTCTGGGTTTCACACACATATAGAGTTATATAACAACCACTATAAACAGTATATAGTACAATTCCAAATAGTTATTTTGTTCTCATTCCCAACTCCTGGCCACCCCTAATCTGTTCTCCATCATCTTTTCCAAGACGTTCTATAAGTGAAATCATACAAATCATGATATTTTGAGTCTTTCTTTTCAGTAGTTGCATCTTCCCCCTCTCATTTTCTTGTCATACTGCTTTGGCTAGGATGCCATTGGATTCTGTCCAGAAAGCCTCTCCCACCAGACTTTGAGATTCTAAAGTATAAGGATGATATCTCCCTCCACACCTCACCTAATCCTTAGCCAATGTAAGTGCTCACTATGTGTGTTTGGAATACACAAAGGCATCAGTGTGGACGGATAGGCTTCCTTTGGGGCCACCATGCAAACATCCCAAAATACCAAAGCCTTTTCCTAGAAAAAGAGTAGCTTCTAGTGCCTCACTGGGTCAGGGGCCTAGAAATAAGTCCCCACGCCCATTTTCTTTAATTAACTTGTCAAGACACAGGAAAAATCCCACCTATTACATGCTCACTTTGCCACATGGAACTGTCAGTCTCTAATTAGAATTAATTAGCTAATGTAGGTTGCAAATCTGGAAGACAAGAAGCTCTGCCTTGTATGCTCATTTGGTGTTAATTATCATGGAAATCTGTTTCAACCCAAAGACTTGCTCAAAGCACTGAGATACTCCTTCCCACGCAGACTACAGGATGTAACCAGCATGATGTTGGCTGACAGTCAACAGGACTCTCTTAAGATCTTGGGGAGAAGAGAATTCAGGGTTCTCTGGGGAGCTTTATTAATGTTTCTCAAGAGGACTTCTGAAGAATTCAGGATATTCTGGCAATTCCAGTACAAGGGTTCCAAGTTCAACAGGCACATGGAACTCAAATTAGAAGGGGCTGGGTCTGGAAACAAATGGCCCCATCTGGTGCCTAGTGAGGCAACAGAAGGGCACACAAGCCATTTGATTGATCAATTTCAAGATCTCAATCCAAAAGACATTCCCTGCTCCTAGACTGTGTGGAATGATTGCTTCTTGTACTTGCCAAGAAAAAAAATTGTAACAACCTACATGTCTTAAGAAAAATTTGTTATATTCACACAGAAGAGAGCCTATGTATTAGGGGCTCCTGTTAATTGACCTCCCAGAGTGTGCAAAGTTTTCCCCTTTGTTTCATAGCCATTGATGGACTTGGATCTATCTACATATCCAGGTCATAGCAAGAGCAGACAAGAGTTCACACTGGTACTGGTTGGGCAGCATGCATATCTATGTTCCAGTGGTGACTCATCCTACCCTAGCATTCCTATATAACACCCCTGCTTCTTGCACATTGGTTATTCAGGGCTAGTAATGCAGTGAGTTTGTGATGGGGTGGGTCAATTGTAGGCTTACAGCAATAGTTTCAGCATCAAGGATTTTCTTCTACCCTAACTTCAGCACCAGGGAGAAATAAATAATGAAGCATTAAAGAGATAATTGTTAAAAATCAGGTCCTCTATTGGCCAGATTTAGATATAAGTGAGCTGAGAAAGGAGGAGGACCATTTTTTTTCTTCAATCTGACAGAAAAACCTATTTCTTTTCTTGGGCTGGATCATTTCTGATCTGGATTGGATCAAATTGGAGATAAATTCACAGGTAGGGGTTCCAGGGAAAGATTAAAGCACACAGATTAATGTGCATTTAATCACCTGGGTTATGTGCAAAAATGCAAGTCCTGATTCAGTTGGTCTGGGGTAAAACTGGAGGTTCTTTTTTTCTAAGGATCTCTGAAGTAACAGTGACCCTTTAGACCACACTTTGAGTAGTAACATGTATTAGTTTTCTATTGCTGCTGTAACAAATGATCACACTTAGTGCTTCAAACAACACAAATTTATTCTCCTACAGTTGTGGATGTCAGAAGACTGAAAATGGGGGAATTCTTATAAAATAAAGGGGTCAGTCAGGTCTGTTCCTTGTGGAGGCTCCAGGGGAGAATATCTCCTTTGCTTTTTCAAGATTCTAGGGGCTTCTTGCATGCATTAAGAAAATCCTTGATTCTGAAACTGTTGACTCAGGGCCTCTCTAGCAATAATAGCACTCTAACCTTCCTTCCTTCAGCAAATCACTCTCTCTAAATCTGATTCTCCTACCTCCCTCTTATACGGAGCCTTGTGATTACACAGGCCTCACATGATACCACAGCATAGTTTCCACAAGATCTTTAATCACGTCTGCAAAGTCCCTTTTGCCATGTAAGATAACATATTCCCAGATTCTGGGGATTAGGTCATGGACACCAGAGGGAGGTCATTATTCTGCCTACCACTACAGGGATTAACAAATCTGAAGAAGATGGTAAAGGACATGTGTTGTGGTGATCCAGGAAGACAGATGTTTAGTATTTGGAATTAAATTGGGATCCTCCAATGACTAGGGACTACAAAGAGCCAATATTTGGAATTTCTAGAATGTGGACCCAGAAGGGCAGGTGGTGATAGCCATCCTGGAGTGTGAGCAGGAACTGTGTTCTGGGATAAAAAATATTAACATGACTTCAGAGGCTGCAAGGGGACCTGTTACTAAGCATTCTAGAAGTAATGAAAGGCTTACCTTATTACATCCTATTCCATGTCTCTTTGAGCTAAGGACATCAAACTGAAGAGTTCTTAACCTCCAGCAGGATCTGCATCCCTGGCCCTAATAATGACCAATGAGAAGGAACTGGTTGCCAAAGTGTAAGTGACTGGAGCCTTGAAGGAATGCCATGATATCAGCTCAGATTCCTAAAGGCCAAGGCAAGTTTAGACAAATACTCAGAAGCTTAAAAAGTTTTTTAAAGGTCCAGATAAAGACTGACATAAGGTTGTGACAGAGAAAATGACTCAAGGAAGCTCTCAAAGACCCAGTTTTGACCATTTGTGACCCCAGGAAGAGAGGAAGAGTCCATATACCATATTTTTCCAGAAGTTTGGCCAGGTAAAGATGGATCCTTGGCATATTACCAAGGGATGTTTAGTATGAGGGTGACACAGACTGGTAAAAATGGATGGGGAAGCTAAAGCCCCAAAGAGCTGGAGCTAAAAAAATCAATTTCTTAAAACAAGATAGGTTTTCGTGATTCTGTTTAGAAGGACAAGAGGTCAAGCAAGAGATGGGGCTAGTACTTGGGTCTTGGGCTGAATATTCTTCACTCACCCACCCCTGCTCCATTTCTCTGCTCTGCTGAGCCCCAGGAGCATGACCTGTATGAACTCTACCACCAGCTCTCTTGTTCTCTAGGTTTCGGCTAGTCTTAGCCAATGAGAAACCCAGGATGGAGACAGAAGGGTAGATGAAGAGGAAACTCAAGGTATTTATCTTCAGCTCCTCCTGGATCAGAGTGGGCTCTGGCTGCATCCCTCCACCCAACGCCATAGCTCTTGTCAGACAGCAATCTTTGGGGTACTGGTAACTACTCCCACTCTTTACCCTTCTGGCTTAAGAATGATTGCTTCCTCCCATGGCTAAAGTCTCTGGTGTTTCTCCATATACTGTTTATTTCCCCTCATTTAGCCTGTCCCTTATAAACAGCCCCTGCATTACACACTCCTCCATGGCTCCTCTGGGTATACCACACCAATCCATTTTCTTCTGGGACCCAGATAAATATAGGGCTGATGGGGCATGGGGATAAGTGACATAGAGAAGGTAGAATGCCAGCTTCTGGTCAGAGAAGTGATTGGGCATATGGGGTGGGACATAGTTGACTCCCAGAAAATGGAAGTTACAAATGGCTTAAGGGAGAACCACAGGATCCAGGATCCAGTCACCAGTCCACTCTGGCCCACACGCTCTGGCAATTAAAGTAGTAGAACTTTGCTTTTAACAGCACTGGAAAACTAGAAAATAAAGAAGGTACTAGAAGACCAGAGGGCCAAAAGCTCACTTCCATCCCAGAGAACAAAGCCTGAATGAAGTTGGTCTTGGCTGAATGCTGTAGATTATCATTTGGATTTTTAAGGCTAGGGGGGAAAAGTGGTGTGTTCTATAAGCCACAAACCCAGAGTTCTCAAACATTAACTTGTGTCTCAAGAATCAACTGGAGGGCTGGTTACAAACATAAATTGTAAGGCTCCACCCAAAATTTCTGCTTTAGTAGATCTAGAGTAAGGTCTACACATTGGCATTTCTGAGAAGTTCCCAGGTGATGCTGATGCTGCTGGTCTAGACCACATCATCAAAGAACCTAACCTATGAGCTTGACATCAGGTAAGCTTGCTAGAAGGATTGTTACCTATCACCATGCATTTACAAGAACTGAGGCTGTCACTGACCCTCACATCTCCCTTCATTTATTCCTCATAACTTTTCAGTGGACAGTATCACTTCCCTTTCACAAAGGCTACAGGAAATGTTAGACAGGTTCAGGGCACTTTCTGGGCTGACATACCCCCAGGTCTAGAAGGCCGGTCCATCCAAGCCCATGCACAGCCCCAGCCTGTAGTCTACTTTCGCATGTTGGGAGGTCCTTCAGGAGCCTTCCACTCTATTCTCAGTTAACAGATGAGTACACAGAACTTTGCAGAGCAAATGTGAGCTGCCTGGAGTTCCACAGCAGGAGGCGGCAGAGCCAACTAGAGAACCCTCTCTCCTCACCCTGGGGCCAGTCACTATCTCCTCCATCAGCGACAGTAGATTTCCTGGACCTTAAACTCCCCAAATATTCATCAGGGAGCATTATTTATAAGTTTAGACATTTTCAAGGCCACACATACTGACTTGACAGACCAGAGCAATAAGAGCTGATCATTATTATATACTTACCACAGGTAGGGCTCTGTTCACTCATGTGACTTGGATTGATCCACCTCATCTTTTCAGCAATGCAGTGTTTGTTTTATGCTATGCTGAGAGATGTGTGCAGAGGTTACCTCTGGTCCTTACCCTCTAGGGAGCCCAAACTCTAGAGGGGAAGACAAACAAGCATCTCTATATTTAAATAATATAAACAATAAAGCATGAGTGAGGATTTGCTACATGACAGGTTTTCATGTAGATCATTTCATTTGATTTTTCACAGCCATACCATGAAGTAAGGAAATATTGTAGTCACTTTTATGGATGTGGAAATCCAAGTTGAGAGAGCTGGTGTGAGTTGCAAATGGAAAGGTTGCTGAACAGGTCATTCTGATTTCAGAGTTAGTACTTTTCGAATCCTGGTTACATCATACCCCTTGTATGTAAATGTGCATGTCCCTAGAGGGAGCATCACCTTTGGTTTACAAAGAAAATAAAGGCAAAGAACAGAACCGACATTCATCTGACCAGAACACAAGTGGTTTTTACAGCACATTCTGCAAAAGAAGCCAAGTCCAGCCTTGAATGCCTCACACTTTGATGTGCTAATTATAAGTTAACTCTTCTCTGCTCATTAAAGCCAGATCTGTTCTAGGAAACCCTTGGTTAACTCTGTTCCTATTCCTTTAGTCTCTTGTAAGCAACATTGGCAGCATTTCTTTTAAACAATATTCTGCATTCAGAGCATTACACATAACTGATTTACCTCCTGCAACTCTTCATTACATCCCCAGCATCCCTTGGTCTTCTCATTTTTTCCTATGGTCCCTGAGTGAGGGTATTCCTCATCTTCAATCAACGAACACCTTTAGCCAGGCACTGAATCCCGAGGATAATGGCAATTAAATGAGATAATGTATATGGCATCCCTTTAAAACAATAAAGGACCAAGCAGATGCAGAGGGTTATTATTATGAGCCTTTCCTGTTAATGAGTATTAACGAGCTAAGGCTGCAGATTCCTAATGCTAGCGAGCCCTAATATTAACCATATGGAAGTCTCATTTTCAAAGAGAATGAGAATGAACTTCAGAAGAGGCAGCAAAAGAAAAAAAAATTGGATTCATTCCCTCCCATAGCTCTTGGTATCTTGACTGAAATCTGCAGGAAGCTAAACGGTTATGTATTTACATAATGGTTTGTCTTTGTTCTTAGCTAATTGTGTTAGGATACCTGCCCCCCCCATTATTCTGCATTTTTATTATCCTCTTGATAGCAACCTGAACTTTTTTCTGTCAAGTAAGTAACACCTTTAACTTGAGCTTTGGGATGCATGGATGCTGGAATTGAGAGGACACATCAGAATTCCAATTATTTCAAGTTTCTGGGATTCCAGGAGTGATTGGAGACTTCTGCAACCATGTTGTATTCCCTGAGTCAAGACGTGAGATGTTCCTTGTAAAACTCTTGCACAGAAGTTGGCATAAAAGCTAGCAGCTAGATGTAATGTTATCATCATCAATTTTGATTGACTGACAGATACAAAGAGGGTTTCGGATCACAAAGAGCCTCAAAGGGCATGCTCCAAGTGTGGGTCTTATTTCCTAGACCATGGGAAGTCACTGAATGTTCTTGAGTTGGAGGAGTGGTGTTCAGCATAACTTTGTGTTTGGAGGATTTTAACTGTGGCAGCTGGTATTGGAACAAGTATGTATAACTAGTCAGCAAATGAGGTAGGAGGCTGTTCCAGGAACCTAAGAATGCATGGATAGGGACCTAAATTGGGGAGGGCTGTGATGCTAGAGAAGAAATTCAGACAAGAGATTTTATGTAGTTAAAATGGATAGAACTTGGCAATTGATCAGCTCTGGGAAGTGTCAGAGAGACTGATGAAGAGATGGGAGGCTCTAAGAGCCTAGGAGATTCCCAGGCTTCAGCTGTTTGAGTGGATGGGATCAACCAAGATGGATACAGGAGAGAGGGCTATTTGATACATACAGAGCCAGAGATGTCATTCTAGTAGGAGGCATGGCTATTTGGTTCCAGGACTATTTTAGGAATAACTTTCTTCATAGAAAATTGGAGTTAATTGTGTTTCAGAAAGCTAAACAGAACATGACTCAGAAAACAATTAGAAAATCAGAAGGACCTCAAGCCATCTCTTAATCCGATCCCTTCATTTTAAAGTTGAGGAAACTGAGGCTCAAGAGGGGAGGCAACTTAGCAAAGAGCACACAAACATCAAGGAGGTTAGGCTAGGATTTGAGCCCCAACGACCCCCAGAGGAGCTTCTGCCTGCCCTTCAGGATGATGAAGGCGGCATTAACTTGAGGTCAAATGGTATTCTAGAAATAAATTAGACTTTGCTAAACTCCAGCTAGGAAGATTCTGCAAGCTTTGACTACACCTTGTTTCCTTTTAAATGAGTCCTGGTTTGAAGACATGTTATTGCATAAACAAGACCCAGAAAAGCAAATGTGCTGGTGTTGGAGGGAAGAGAGGCATAAAGGAAATGGAATGGGCACTTTAGGAGAGGAGACAAGGAGGAAGTAATAGAGGAAGGCTGTGCTCTGAGCCCTGAGGGGGTGAGAAGAGGGCAGCCTTAATAGATAGGGAACAAGACAGATTAGAAGCACTGTGGGGTGCTGTGGAAGGGGGACCAGGCAAAGCATGAAGGCCAGGACCTCAGAGCCAGAGGCAGCCAGGAGAAAAGAAATGCTTTCTTTAAAAAGCTCAGAACACCTGTCCTGGGAAATGGGAGGCCATTTCCAATCACCCGTCTCTGGGAGAGTCCATACCACACCACATCCATATCAATACCTATGCTTGAACATCTCCAGTGACAAGGAAACTCGCTCCTCAGGTGTAATCCTTTATATCTCTATTAGGAAGACTTCTTATCCAACTGGTAGATAGAGACCCCTGAGACTGAGCAGACACCTTCTCTCTTTCAAAATATCTATGACTTCTAGAGGTTTTTCAAAATATCTCTCTGTGACTTCTAGAGGTTTTTCTGCCTCGTCCTTAACACGCATTACTAGGCTGGCTGTATCTTTCTAGAAGTCACCAGTGATCATTTGGAACAGGATAAAACCAAGAACAAAGCCAAAGTTCCGTGGTACTCCATCTAGGAGAGCCACAGAATTTGCCAAGCACATCCTGCAAAATTTGCAAAATTAAAATGTGGAGTCTGACAGGAAGCGCCAGGGAATCAATCTCACCTTCCCCGTGGTCTATTGTTCCAGCCCATGTGGATGGCTAAGCACCCAGGAACTCAATGTTCTTGCCCAAGATGAGTACCTGGATCAAAGTCAAGAGATAGAAGGACTTCACCAAATGTACCAGGAGCTGTCAGTAAAGGGTGGGACAGCTTTAAACAGTCCTGAGTTGCTTCAGGGAATGTACCTAACACCCACACCCCCTCCAGGATGGAGAGTGACAGAATAATGAGGGCCTCTATCCACAATGAGACCTGTTCACATTCCAGGTGGAGGGTGACAGCACTCATGGGGTAGGGAAGGGACAGTGCAAGAAGAGGCAGGTGTCAACTTAACCTGTCCAAGGGAGGCAGGACGTGTCAGGAGTTGGGACCATTCATGAGCTGAGGTTCCAAGACTCAGAGGCATGATCCATTGTCCCACCAGACAAAAAACAAAGTCAAAGGCAAAAATTAAGAATTTCAAAAAGCAATTTCAGAAAACTAAACCCAAGGGCAAGGCTCTTCTGAGTTCAGGGCTGGGCAACTATACTTATTGCCCCCTCCAGAGCCACCTGTCCACTACACTGATCCCAATCCTCTAAGAATATCCACTCAGCCTATCAACACTTTGCTAATTGCTTTTACAGGAACACTGAACTCGGCTGTTTTGAACCCCACCCATTTGCAAGTCACACCAGCTCTCTAAGCTTGAGTTTCCTCATCTGTAAAAATGACTATAATATTGTCTTGCTTCATTGACATGACAGTGAAAATCAATTGAATCACCTAAATGAAGACCTGAAGTTACACTGTCTCCATCGAAAGGTTATAAGGATGAAATGAAGGAAGATGTGAAGACCAATGGCAGCCTCAGTCTATACAACACTGGTGACATGTAACCATCTTCCAGCAGTCTTACCTGATGGTGTCGAGCTCACCGGTTGGGTTCTCTGGCATGGTCCCCCAGAACTTCTTAGAAATGCACATTCTCCAAACCCACCTGACATCTACTGAATTAGAAGCTCTGGGGCTGGGACCTCACCATCTGCATCTTCACCAGCCTTCCAAGTGATTGTGGGGCACGCTCAAATTTGAGAGCTGCAGCTCTACAGAGCTTGATGATGAGGACGGGAGATATCTCCATTAGACTGAGGCTACTAGAGCCCTGGGGTTCACAAGTCCAGATTCAAATCCTGACCTAGCACTCACATCTCTTGGACCTGTCAGTCTGTTTCCTCGTCTTCAAATGCACATCATAATGAACATCCTCTCCTTGTGCTCTTAATTTCTCTAGGATTATACTACCTCCCAAGGTGACTTTGATAAGTTAATGTGACAAAGTAATACCTGTATAGAGTGCTGGGATTTCCAGCTGTCTTTTGTTTACTTTCCCTTGCCCCCAGCCAAATTTTCTTCATGTTTCCCTGAAAGTTTGTCTTTGAAGTTTGCTCATGCTGTTCACTGTATCTTGGTGCTTCTCAGACTTTCATATGGCATATGAAGCCATTGAATACTCTATGAAAATGTATATTCTCATTCTTATGTTTGGGGTGGGTGTTGGGATTCTACATTTCTAACAGTCTCCCAAAGGCTGCTACCGCTATTGGTCCATAGACCATATTTTGAGTAGTAAGGGTCTGAACAACATGGCCATCTCTCAATTTCCACCTGACAAAGTCCCACACCTTCTACTGTATAAATTTAATACTACAACTTCCACCAAAACACTGAAAATAGGTTAAAGAATGGGTTAGATAATGGAGAGAAATATTAAGAGAGAATACTTCAATAGTCCCAGCAGGAGATGGTCTGTGTTCCAACTAGGGAAGATGGCAGGTAGAAGCAGATGGGAAACGACATAATTGAAAAGTTAGAGTAAAGGTCTTGGACTTATTGACCAAAGAGCTATAGAGAACACCATCTCCAGCAGATGGCATTGATCTGGTCAGTGCATGGAGAAGCAGCAGATGAATAGGGAAGGCAGTCTATAATCAACTTGGGCACCCATGGACACACTGAGATAAGGTGCCTGTAGATCATCAAACTGCAGACATCCAAGTAGCCATATGGATGTTTACATCTGGAGCTCTGTAGAGACATCTGTGATAAAGGCTAAAATCTGGAGGTCACATGCATTCAGAAGTAGTCATAAATAGGGATGAGGTTGTCCAGAGGAGGATGGAGAGGCACCAGAGCTGTATCAGTGGAAAGGCATACAGCACCTATGCATGCCTGTTCCGTCTCAGCTTCCTATTCTCAGCTGTAGTACCTGTTCTTTACATCCATCTCTCCCTGTTCTGATCCAGCCTCGAGTAAAGGTCTTGAACTTATTGACCAAACAGCTATAGAGAACACCATCTCCAGCAGATGGTATTGATCCGGTCAGTGCATGGAGAAGCAGCAGATGAGAAGAACCTCTGTGAGGCTAGAGAACTGGAGAGGAGTCTAGAGATCCCCTTGGTAGAAAAAACATGTCAGGGTTCTGGAAGCAGCTAAGTCCGAACTTGAACGTCAATTCTGCCACCTACTGGCTATGTGTCCTCAAGCTTGTTGACTCACTTCTCAGAGCCTTCATTTTGCTATCTGTGGATAAGATCTACCCAGCAGGGTGTAGGACTCAATGTGACAGGTGGATGCTCGCATGCTTCCTGACATCTAGTAAGTGCTCAGGAAATGTGAGTTCTCTTCTCTTTTCTCCCCATTGCTGTCTCAAGGCCAAGAATTAAATGGTTCTCAGTAGACAGTCTTGGGTAGTGGCTATTTTCAAAGCCATCTCTTCCAACCTATACTCCATGGGACCCAGGATGCTTAACTTACCTGAAGCAGAGATTTCTTCTACCACATTACTGTGTTTCAACAAGAAACAGAACCCTAAGCACTTCTCCTGTCCACATTCCCAAATGCTATATGCCATAGTAAATGTTTGTGGAATAAATATATTTACATATGATAAATTCCAGGCTCAGAGATGTCAAGAAACTTGCCCAAGGTCACACTGCTGCCTTAAACCCAAGTTTGTGTCTCAACCCATGCAATTTTCACTTTTCAATGACACCAGAACTTGTTCTCCCTGGCATAAGACTTCTGATTTATTTTTATCTTTAATTCTGTATCTCTCAAGCCAAAGTTTATGGTCTGCAAATCCAAATGGCTTCTGCATTTGCCAAGGTCATTCTCTGTCTGTCCAAGGGCAGAGTTTTTCCCAGGAGTTGTGTGTAGACACTGCCCTGGGGATGTTTTGTGGCATTTGCTCTGGAGCATAATGGACCTGAGGGGTCAGTGCTGTTGCTCCTGGCATTATGCTGCCTCCTGTCCATCTGATAACCACCTCCCGAGGACAAAACACTTGTCAAAGTGCTTGATACTGCATTACGCTCTTGAGAACTAGAAAGCAATTCAGGACAACAAGAAAAAAGCCAGATAGTGTTAGAAAATGAGTGGAGAGGCTCCATCCCTACCACATGATCCTTCCCTCTTTCCCACTCCTCCGCCAGTCCCCACCTACTCTGGAGCTGAGCTCCACCTGCTCATTAGACACAAAGCCCCGTTATGGCCAGCCAGCATCCTCCTAAGATCTGTTGCATTCTCTTGATTCCAGAAATAATTGCATGTTCCAGGTAACAAGTCTCTATTTCCTAAAACCTTTCACTAAACAGGAAGACAAAGCAACCAGTTAACAGTTCAAACCTAACAACATCCAGCCCAAACACCAGTTCATAATTGGGAGGCAGAGACAGAGTGTTTGCTTATTAATAATGCACAAGCCATAATTACCAGGCCACAGCAAGATTGGCACACTCACTTGGCTCCTTTGATCTTTACCCTGCACTGTTTTCTACCCCAAAGCTGCATGGAAGAACTTGCAAAGGCCAAAGCACTCTTCCCCAAATGTTAAGGAGCAAGCAGCCTACAGATCTCCTCACACTAACTTAATAAAGAGTTTGTAATTACATACATGTGGGGTTATTTGATTGAAGTCTGTCTTCTCCACTAGGCTGTGAAATCTACTAGGAAAGGGCTGGTGCCTGCTTGGTTCATGGTAGGCATTCCATATTTACAGCATGAGTGAATGAATAAAAGATGCATGGATGGGGCAGAACTTCTCTCTGCCCTCCCACTTAGCCACAAAGCATGATGGGAAGAATCTGGGAAGACTGAGGCCTAGGGAGCTAAGCTAGCCATAATGGTTTGGCCTCTATGAAGTTCAACAGCCAAGCCTTGTGGCTGAAGGAGATTGTGAACCATTTCTTCCTAAGAATTCAAGTTCATCGTTCCAGAGTAGGTAAAAGATATGGCTCAGAATAGCAATGGCTGGGATCAGGTGTTTCAATGGCTGTAGAAGCCTGTGAATATGACTGCGTGCAAACGCGCACGCACACACACACATTCTTGAGTTATTAATGTCCATCATAGACCTACCTTTGGCCGTGGGTGCAACTAATGCACCCATGTGAACCCTTCAATCAAAATCACATTTGAGCTAATTAGTGCTTAACTCATCTCGATTCCTATACCTGGAATTCTCCCTTCCAAGTAACAGCCAGTGTGACCATAAAGTAGAACCAAAACAGGAGGAGGATATTGGAAGTTCTCAGCAGGAAGAGGCTTTAATACACAGTGCTGGGTGCCCTACCCATGGCCCCCACCTTATACCACATCAGCGCCTGACCTTCAACTGCCAGCACCTGCAGCTCTTTGCTTTGGGCTCCTCCCACTACTGAGGATCCCTTTTGCCCATCTAAGCAGCAGGCCAGGAGGTACTAGGAAATCGGCACCTTTCCTCCCTACTCCCTGCTGCAAGTACGCTTAACCAACAATTGGTGTGTACATCCTCCCCCAATCCTCTCCCGCTCAGGTGGGACAGTTCTGAGGTGTGCTCTGCACTGGCTCCCAGACCCTCCTCAGGGTATAAGCTCCAGTCACCACAAATCACATGGTTCACCTTTCGCGGCTGCCTCCCCTTCCCAATTTTACTTTCCTGCACCCTTTCATGATTCCTGAGATCAACTAAGTCCGCTTGAATCTCTACCTCAGGTTCTCTTTCTGGGGAAACCTGGACTAATATCGCATTTTTGGTATCAAAGCCTAAAGAGGGAAATTTTGGTGAGTTTGGTTTGGGGAAGGTGGAGCAGAATACAAGACATGAGATCTGGGGAACCAACACGGGCAGCTGAGGGCAATCCTGGGGGGGCCTGTACCAGGCTGAGGAGTCTGGTTTCATCTGAAGGGTAGTTACCTGGGGAGCAGTGCTGCAGACAGCCATGTGAGAATGGCTCTTGGGGCCAGAAAAGACCAACATTGTCCAGTGTTGCCCCCATCCATTATTTGAATCCCGTTCAGTGTTCCCATGTCTGCTGGAATTACTCACTTGCTTCCAGTTGCTTATATCAACCAAATCTGATAACTTCTAGAAAGTTCTAAATATATCCCCCTTGTTTCTTAGATCTCATTTTTCTGCCACATAAACTCTTCAGTATATAAACTATGTCTCCTCCTGACTCCTTTCTTCTCCAGGCTGGATTTCTTCCATTCCTTCCACTGCTCTCCATGTAACAAAGGCACTTGTCCTATCCCAGGCCCTGCCATATTTATATCCTCTAGGGTGCTAGCTGTGGGAATGATATCCCAGGTGTAATCCAACCAGGCCAGAGCAAAGAAGCCTTCCTGTATCTTCTTCCAGAGAGCATCTTCAGGCCAGTAGCCTAATATAACAACATCCATCACCTCCTGACCCACAGAAGCTGTTGACTCAAACAACTTTGATCATCTCATTCATTCAATACATATTTCCTTGCATACTTACTAGGAGCTAGGCAGTGTTCTAGATCCTGAGTGCAGATCTACAGATGTTTTTTTAAATCTCTTCTCTTGTGGATTTTATATTGTAGATCAGGAGTCAGCTACACCAAATCTGGCCCGCTGCCTGTTTGGGTAAATAAAGTTTTATTAGAACGCAGCCAAGCTCATTTGTTTGCGTCCCTATGGTCTGTTTTTATACAGAATTGAGGTTAAGACCACATGGCCCCTGAGGCTAAAAATGTTAATTATCTCTGCCTTAATGAAATAAGGTTTTCTGACCCCCAGTTTAGAACACCAATTTGAATGCTTGATGGAGATACAGCAGTGATGAAATGAAGCTCCTGCTCTCCTACGGTTTGTTTTCTAGAAACCCTACTATGTGCCCAGGCGATGTGTGAAATACTGAAGATTCTTTGATGAGCGGTCCCAGAATCTTCCCTCATAGAATATTCCAGAGGGACTATCACATGCCGTATTTCCTGCAGATCCCTCAGTTGAACCAGACAGACAAAATTCTTACCTCCATGGACTTCCCTATCTGGTTGGGATAAGGCAATAAACACAGCAACAAAAACACAGCTTTGGATGATAATAAATGCTATGAGAAAGGTGAGCAGGAGCTGGGGTGTCCTTGCAGGGACTACCATCCCGTGTCTCCATGATCCTCTCCCGGCACAGCTGTTTTGGATACATATGGAGGCCTTCATGCTGATGTAATCCTGTTAAATTCCATCTGGTTGGGCTGGGCTTTGGGTCCCTGCCTACTGAGATGTGAACAGGTACAGATCTCATCAGCCACTTCAGCATGATCCCCAGGGGACAGGCCCGACATCATCCCGGCCCCAGGGAGGTAGTGCCTACAGATGCTGGACACACCTTGTGCATCCTCTCATCTCCTGCTTTCAAAGGGAGAGTGCGGATATGGGCGTGTGGGCCTAACACTTTGAAGGAATCTTTACTGCTTCGTTTAACTCAACTATTTTCCACATAAGTTCCCCTACTCAAGTATTCCTCCTAATTACCATTCTTCCTTTTACAGTATGTTGTGTATTGCTGCACAGAAGTAAGCTCATGGTGAGCAAGAGCCCCTGGGGTGGCAGGGAGAATAAGACCTGGTTAATAGGGGGCTCGGTGAAGCGGCAGCTTCTGCATCTTCCTGGCAGGGGGGAGAAACGGTCCAGAAACCACACCACACCAAGCCTGATCCAGCTCAGTAGGACCTGGCTCTGAGACGGCTTTGCAGGGTTGGGAAATACCATTGGCTTTTCGGGGGGTGTGGAAGCTCTATCCAGAAGCCTAGAATGTTCTGGAAATTTTTAGTTACTCTGTGGATTAAGGCACCACCAGCTATGCCACCAGGATCTGATTTCCTTACACAGACTTTGTGTCCACTCAACAAACATGCAGGGATATGGGGATACGTAAAGGATATGTCTTGTAAGGGATATGTCAGGTACTTAGGTGTGGAGTGCATGTGTTCCTGGGAGAGAACATGCACTCAGAAAAACAGATGCTTGAATGCCGTTGCTATAACACCCAGGCTCTGCCTGCTCTTATTCATTCATCCATCCATTTCTTCTTCTGGCAGACATCGCGCAAGGGTCAATGATGTCCCAGACTACTGGCACAATGAATAAGATGAGAAAGGACAGGACTGGTCCAGGAATGAGAGGCAGGTAAGGGTGAGAGAGGGGTGAAGGGTTGCTGGTTTGCATTCCTTGGAAGGATGGAGTTATCATTCATTGAGAATGGAAACCAAGGACAGGTCTACGCCGGGAAGGATTAGATCATGAGTAGGGCTGGGAGCATCATGCACCGAGCTGTCGGTAGATATCCCGGTGCAGACATTTGCTGGGCAGTCGGGGCTCTGGTGGAAGCTTAGAGAGGCCTCATGAGTCGTTGGCTATTGCGTGTGGCTACCTGATCATTTCTTCTCCCAGATCAGGTCGGATGCTCAAAGGAGGCCAGAGAGAGATTACTGGAGCCCTGGGGCTATCAGCCCAGAGTAGCTACAGGAAGGCCATTATTTGATTTAAAATCGAAAACAGTAATCAGCCTTGGGCTTCTGCCCAAGAAGTAAGTGGGACTCATCTGAGAGACCACATTTTATTCTTCTACGTATACATCAATTTATGTAAAAATAAAGATATAGATGCAGATATAGATATAGATCTCCAACATATTTAGTAGCCAGACTCTGCCCCAAATGCTTTACAAATATCAATTCTCATATCCTTAGTGTGACCCTATGCTCAGCTATGTTATCCATTTTACAGTTAATGAAAATGAGACAGGTTAATTTGCTCATGGTATCACAGCTATTAAGTGACAAAACTGGAATTCAAACCCGGGCAGCCTGGCTCTTAACTGAGGTTCTTTGGCCTTTTGCTGGCCCCCAGCAACTGTGCCGCTTCCGCCACAGGCCGGGAGCAACATCTCCAGCCCCCATTTCTAGAGCTGGCTGGGTTCCCAGGAGGGATGCAGGTCTCCTCTGCCAAGGCTACAGTCAGTCCTTCCGTGGGGCTCCTGCTATGTGCCCCTCTCCTCAGAAACCATCCCTTGCTTCCAGACTTTAATCCCTGCCTTCTTGCTCACATGCTGGGACCAAGGACAGTCCCAGGGCCCTGGCACAGCAGCAAGGATTGGAGTCTTGGCAACAGGATGTTGGCTCAGACTGTTTCAGTGCAGGCTGCCTCCTCCAGCTTTATTAGTCACCTTTTAAAATAGACTTTTCTATTTCAAACACCTCCACTTACCACTCGCTGCTCATCTTTCAGCACAGCCCCTGTGTTTCCCCGTCATCATAATACGCCATATAGAATATCACAGGCATGCTGACTTCGTGTGAAATAGCAGCCCCTTGAGACAGAGCTTCCTTTTCCTCTTTTAATGATTCCATTCTCCAGCTGGCCTTGTTCTTTCTGAAAGGTGAGTCTCCGATTACCAAGGGCCTAACCATTAATTTCAACATTTTGATCACACTTTCCAGGTCGAGGCAGGAAGCGTTGGCTGCTGATCATGCATTTCCACTCTTTTACTTCGCAAATGAAACAATTGGGTCTCAGAGAGGGAGCTTGACTTCTCTGAGATCACACGGTCTATCAGTGGCCAAGCTGGGGCAGAAGCATGAACCAGTCAGCATTGAAGTGTGAGGACTGAATAATACAGTGGTAATAATAATTCATCATTGTTAAAGTTGATAAAGCTAAAACTTTAGTTCCCAGGTCTTCTACTGGCTCATGAGTGTTTCTCTATGGGGCGGCAGGAGGGCACTGAGGTTTTCCCATCAAACAATTAAATGCCTCCCCAGATTCAGCCATAATGAACATCAATATTGGAAGATCAATAGAAATCATTTCATCTAACCCTCCTACTTTGCAGATTGGGAAGCTGAGGCCCAGCAAAGACAAATAACTTGTCCAGGATCATATTGCTTTGATATAAGAAACGATGTCTGAATCAGTTGTCTGTTGTCCTCTATATTCTAGATCCTCAATACCAGCCTCTGGCTAAATGCTGCCTTGAGCTTGTCTTATTATCTTGTTAAATACAAATTATCCATTGGGGAATAGCAGTAAAATCGTGGGACACCAGCAATTCACCCATTTCACCTTTCCATTGTCCAACTCTATAATTTTCAATCCTGGCTGTGCACCAGAAACTTCTGATACATTACAAATATTCAGATCCAAAGCCTCACCACAGATTAAACAGGGAGCAAGGCCCTGGCATCTGTGTAACATTTATTGAAGATGCACAGGTGATTCTAATAGGAAGCGAGGGATGATAAAGATGGTCAAGAATCATGTCAGTGGATTTGAATCATTACGATTTAAATGGAATGTAACTAATTATATTTTTGAGCTTTAAAAGCTTGATTCTAATACAATTAAACTTGCCCTCCCAAGTGGTCTTTCCCTTTTTAGTTCTCCCTCATAAAATCCAGTCTGACCCCAGATCAAGGATGAAGTCCAAATCCCAAAGTGGAAGTTCTTTTGAAGGACAGTAGGTTCATTTAGAAACTAGGAAGGCAGAAGAAAATACATAAATAAAACAGGCGTCCCCATAGAATTCTGCATAACTATACTCTGGACTCCAAACCCCTCCCCCACGTTCACCCCTGGTGCATGGCTGAATGGAGACAAGGCTTCAAGGAATCCAAGAGCTTCCTTGAAAGTGATAATTCCACAACAACAAAAACATGTTCTGAGCCGGGCGCAGTGGCGCAAGCCTGTAATCCCAGCACTTAGGGAGGCTGAGACAGGAGAATCGCGAGTTCAAAGCCAGCCTCAGCAACGGCGAGGCGCTAAGCAACTCAGTGAGACCCTGTCTCTACATAAAACACAAAATCAAGCTGGAGATGTGGCTCAGGGGTCAAGTGCCCCTGGATTCAATCTCCAGTACCAAAAAAAAAAAACATGTTCTGCCTGATGAAAGAATAGAAGCATTTCATCCTAGAACCGAAGAAGTTTAATAAAGAGCAGGCATATTTTCATGCATTTTCAGAAATACAAGACAATAGATGTTCGGATGTCCCCTGGAATGCAAAGGGCCATCTGTTCTGCCAGGGTGAGAAGTAGAAACCAGCTCTGGTTGAGGGTTGAATGCTTTTCTGACTGACTTACACTTGTTCCTTTCACATTCATCACCTGCTCCTGATTCAACCATCAGCCCAACCATGTTGGTGAGTAGTCATAACCATCCCCATTTTGAGGATGAGGAAAATGAGCTTTGGAGGGCTCAGGACTCCCCCTCTACCAAATCCCACAATCTAGGAGTACATGCAGCTACATTTCAACTCATTTCCTTTTAAATCCAAGTAGGGAGAGATAAGCAGAGCTCTGCTAGGGCACAGTGCAAAGCTAAGAGAATGATAAGGGGAGCTTCCTTGATCCATCTGTGTGGGAGCCATGGACATCTACCCATTGGGCTATGACATTAAATTGGAGCTCTCTCTGGCTATTATATCAAAAACATGGATTTTAGCATCTCCTACTGGTAGAATGGTGCTGTGTGTGAAGATCCATATTAAACACCTTCTCACGATTCCCTTCTGTGATTATTTACCATTCTTACATATTCTTATTGCAAATGCTCAGATTGTGGTTTTTGCTCTCCTCTGAGTTCTTTATCACCCTTCTTCCATGGGGAGCCAAGATTTTTCTCCTTCCAATCCACCAGTCCTATCTGCCACTCCTTGGTGCAGGACCAAGGGGAACTGTCTAACTAAAGGACAAGAGGCTGAACCCAATGCTTATGTGCCAAATTCTGAGCTAAAAGTTTCAACTATTATGCTCATGTCTCAACTTTTTCCTTTTGTCCATTTCACAGATGAAAGAAAGTTGAGACTTTGGCAAATTAAGTAACTTGGCCAAAGTTGTAAATGTCAGAACTCAGCTTGGAACCCAACACTGACCCGAAAGCCAGCATTCTTCTCACAACACCATGCATCTGCAAGAGCTAAGAAGGGGCACGAAAGTGGTCTGGTTGGAATGGGAGTAAAGTCAATGGGGGACAGGTTATCTGAAGATTAGAAATGGCTCAAACTAAGGGATCTCAGTAAGGGTCGTGATAGGCACACAATCTTATGCTCAGTTTGGGCAATTTAAGGACAATTTACTAAAGAGGCCATTTACAAAGATATGGACAGAACGTAGGAAAACCACAAAGAATAATGCAGAAACTTGGGGACTGTAACACAGGGCTGCTCTTGCCCAGCCTAGCCTATAATGAACAAGAGGAGGGAGCAATTACTAGAAACTGGAAAGAAAGCACTGCATGGAGAGGGCCACCTTCCAGGAGCCTAGACCCTGCGGAGACATGGAAGGCAGGTGGGGGAATACAGACCCCTCCTCTTGCATCTCCTGCTGATGCTAGTCAGTTGAACCCATCCAGAAACCATATGGAAAGGAGCCCTCCATGCCGTCAGCAACCCAGGCAGAGCTGGGAAGGGAAGAGGTAGAGAGTGGAGTCAGAGGCACTCACAGAAGAAATCCACCCTGCTAGTTTCAAGAAGTGGCAAGAACCATGGAGATCCAGGGTCTCAGGCCTCAGGAGCTCATAGAAAGGCCCTGAGATGAGATCAGTGTGCTAAGATGCTCCTTTCAAGAGCTCAGCTCAGAGCACACTCTGTGGTCATGCTTCAGCTATCTTTAAAGACTCAATTCTTGACCAGTGTCTGATACCTGCTCCTCCTCCTGTCCCATTCACGCTGCCTTGCTGCCTTCCTGCCTTCCGAGAACACACTGGTCCCAAGCAAGGGTTCTGACCTAGTTTCAAATCCTGCCTTTCATTTGCAGATAAATGGATGGAGTTGGAAAATATCATGGCAAGTGAAGTAAGCCAATCCCAAAAAACCAAAGGCCGAATGTTCTGATAAGTGGATGCTGATCTTTAATGTGGGGGAGGACATGGGAAGAATGGAGGAACTTTGGTCAAAGGAGAGGGAGGGGGAAAGGCCATGGGGACAGTAAAAAATGCTAGAATATGATGGACATCATAGCCCTAGCTTTATGTATGAATGTATGTATGTTGTGATTCTACATCATATACAACCAGAGAAATGAAGAGTTGTGCTCCATCTGTGTACAATGAATCAAAATGTATTCTGCTATCATGCATACCTAAGTAGAATACATAAATAAAATTTTTTTTTTAAATCCTGCCTTCACTTCTCACCAGTTGTGAGATCTGGAAGAAGTTACTAAACACTTTGCTGCCTCAGTTTCCTCATTAATAAAATGGGTGTAAGAATAGTGCCTCCCTTAAAGTTAATAGTAAGGTGATAATTGCTATTTACTGAACAAAAAATGCAAAATAATCCTCCCCTTTAGTTTCTTACTTTTGTAAGTATTTCTGCTCTTGAAACTAAAGGAGGACTACCACAGAACTCCAAAAGTGCTTATTAATTAGTAAATGTTGAAAGAAAGGAGCTTAATTAATTCTCCTAAGTTCTCTGAACCTCATTCCTTTATTCAATTATAAAATTTAGGTATCACACACACTTTACCTTCCTCCCAAGGTTCATAAGGTTCATAAATGTGCTGAGTGTCAAAATCACACTATTCAAACCTGCCATATTGTTAAACAAATCAATCCATGCACAGCAGCAAGTGTCCCTTCAATATGATATATACTCAATGAAGTTTAATGTGTTTGCCAAAGTAAAATAAAAAACTGAAAAAGAAAAAGAGAATAGTGGTTCCCTTAATGGAGTGCTATGAAAAATTAGTATGTCAGTGGTTAACATGGTACCTGGCACATACCAAGAGCTCAAAAATTATTAGCAATTATCATTACTATCTTTCTCCCTCACCAATATTTATTGAGCTTCAGGCTGTGAGCTGGAAGGAGAATCATCTGCAATGCTCACAGGGTTCTGATACATTCCTATACAGGATGTGCCATTGACTCTGACCAAATATAAGGAGATGTGCTAATAGGCAAGTTTCAGGTGCCTCTCAAGAGGGAGTCCAAAGCTCCAGCCATAAATCAAAAGGAAGCCAGAGGCTAAGAATAGTGAGTTAAAGGCAGCAATTCAAAATATAACTCGAATGATGTGAACATGGGAGAGTTAAATAGCAAAGGGTGGATCCCCAGTCCCCCTCAGCAGATACGGATGAGGAATATTGATTGAACATAAGCAGCACCATGGAGTTCAGGCAACATTCCACCTAGAAACTTTCTGGTTTAGTTTTGCATCCTGGAGCCAAGCAGTCCTTCCCAGAGCAGTGAGAGAGAGTGATCTTGGGCATTTCACAGAAGCATCTTTGCAAACAGTGTTAGCAGAGTCCATTTACATAGAAGTTGCCACATTTGCATGAATCACCCAAGGAGCAAATGGAACAGAAAGAACTAAAGTAATAAAAATAAGTTGGCAAGACCTTTAAAAGGCTAAACTGTAAGAACTGTTATCAAACAAGCTAAGAGGTTCTTATAATCGGTTTATCATGGTCCTGCTATAAGGAAACAGGTTCTCAATATCTCCACTGGACAAGCAGGGGCGGGGAGGCCCATCTCTTTACCTGGAGAATCATGTCCAGGAGGCAAGAGGAGAGCAGAGGTGTTGTATTGTGGGTTAGCCTTCGAATCAGCCAACCAAAAGAGAAGTAGAGCCAGAAAGGAGCTGGGTCCAAGCCACATCAGAAATATGATAGCCCAGGAGTGAACCTAAACAACATGGAGAGAAGGTACCAGACCCTAGGTATGTCAAGGACTGGAGCAATTTCTAAGCCAAAGACTAGGCCTCATGATTAATTTCTTCTAGATTCTGCAACCATGGACAAGGGTATGCTAGAAGAAGAAAAGGGGGCAGGAAGTGAACAGTAACTAGGCTGATGTATTCTAACTTGGGTCCACTGCATGAGTTCATTTATTCATTCAGCAAATATTTAGTGATCACCTACACTATGCCAACTACCATTTTAGGCAATGGATATATAGCCATGAAGAAAACCAACAAAATTCCCACCCTCATAAAGTTTACATTCTAGTGATGGAAGACAGATGTGAGCCAATAAAGTAATAATACCCTTCAAGTAAATACAAGTACCATGAAAAATTAATAAAGTGGTTTTGGGGGGGAGAGAGTGAGGAATAAAGGTGGGGAGACTGCTGGCTACCCACTTCTTCTTGACTTGACCTCCAGGGAAAGTCACCATCCATGGGCTGCACTTTAAGGTACAATTGAGTCTCATCTTCCAGTGGGAGATTCACCTCATTTTAAAAGAACATTTTCGCTCTCTTCTCTCTCTCCTGCCCAAGCAATAGCAAATAACCCAGGGCCCAACCTCTCAGTACAGACCAGCTGGCCTTCTCTTCTCCTTGCTTCTTTGGGTGCCTAAAGCAGCAAGAAACTCTGCCAGGCAGGGCTTTCTCAGTCAGAACACATCTGTCCATCTCCTGGTCTCTTCTGCCTCTTTCCTACACAATCCCATGCAGAGAGCTGTAAGGCTGACATCCAGGTGCTGAACAAGATGCAGAGAGACCGAGGAGGGATTGGCAGCCAGGGAAGCCCTGATGGCTGCTTCAATCTGACTCTACTAGTTCCAAGAAAAGGAGTTTCCACGTGGTCCATCTCAGTTCATCAGCAATTTCCTGCTTTTGTTTGGGGACCGAAGTCACATTAATAAAATGATGATTGTGCACCATTTTCCAGGTGTCTCAGTCAGCTATTGTTGCTTAACAGACAACCCACAAAATCCATAGTATAAAACTACATAAACATTTATTTTGCTCAGATGCTTGTGGTTCTGCTGATCTTGCCTGGCCTTGGCTGGGCTTGGACAGGCATGAACCAGCAACTCCGGGTTGAAGGCCAGATACAGTTCTGCTCCAGCATCTCCAGGGTCTTTTACCTTCCTCAGACTGTCTGACTCACCAGCATGTCCTTCCCATGATGACAGCAGAAGGACAAGGTGGCAAGCAAAACACCTGAGGCACTTTATGGCCCTGGGCTCAGAACCCACCCACCCCACAGTTGTTCTGCTCACAGTCCTTCAGGACAAAGCAAATCACTCAGCCAAGTCTCACCTCAAACAACAGGCACCTACATCTACCTTTAATGGAACAACTGCAAAGGTGAATGGAAACAGGTGTGAGCACAGGAAAGGGTGGAGAAATTGGGCCCACCATTCTCCATGCACACACCTCTCTTGAAAACATCCCAAAAAGTAGATCATGGTGACGGGAGAAAGGGATCTTCCCTTATGCACCCACCTCAGATTTGAGGTGACCTTTGGAGTCTGCCAATAAGGAAGCGATGATTCTTTATTAGTGATGAAAAGTCCAACAGTTACTGGTTACCTACTCTCAGCAAGGCATAATTATAGATGATTTAAATAAAGCATTATGGATTAATAAAGCATGGATTAATAAATAAATCCATCTGAACCCTCATAAAAAACCATTTGAGGGGAGTTTCATGGTCTTCTGTTCTTCAGATGAGTAAACTGTGTCACAAGGAGATGAAGTAAATGGTTCAGGGTCATAGAGCTAGCGAGCACCAGCCAAGATGGGGACCCAGGCCATCAGGCTGGAGCCTCCTAACCACCTTCACCAGAGGGGACTGAGTGCACATGTCTCAGGTCTGTTCTGTGACCCTTCCACCATCTCAGTGGATGTTCTTGTATAGAAGAGGATTTCGACATGGGAGGGAAGGGGGAGGAGCGGGAGTGGGGCCCAACCTGACTTACCAAATCTGCCAGCTGTCCCTTATCCCCAGGGTCGGTCTCCCACCTTCCTCAGGCTGGCTGACTAACCAGTGTGGCCTTTTCATGATAAGAACAGAAGGACTAGGGTGACAAAAGGAAGAACTAGAAACATCCTTGGGAAGCCAGGAAAGGGAAGATGTTGGTAAGAGAAAGGCTAAATAGACTCCGTGGCTAGAAATGGGCCCTGGGGACTAAAGAAAGACTTGACTTTGAGACTTTGCACAGCTGATCTCAGCATCCTTTCTCTCTCCAAATTAATAGGACCTGGAATACCTTATCCAAGGCATACTAAGAGTGAGAGCATAGGGCAGGACAGGAGGTGAGGGAGAGGGAGTGGCCTGGGGCCATAGTCCAAGTAGCCCAAGTGTTTGAGTGCTGAGTAAAGAGACAGGGAGTCCCCCAGAGGCACATTGCTGGTTCATATTCCACATGTCACTCACTTTAGTCACTCGTCTTATCTTCTGTTATGATAAACAATGATAACTGCTTGGCCAGTGAGCATTTTCTAAGACACGGTCATTTTCAGGCACAGGATTTACATTGCATACACATAACACAACGTGGGAAGCAACTTATTTTAAAAATAATGCTACTAGGGTTCAGAGAGGTTAGATGGCTGGTCTAATGCCATGAATCTGATTAGAAGGATTGGAATCAGCACCTCTACCTCTTACCCTTGCCCCAACCCCATGTCCTTCCCTGAAGGAGGGCAAGCAGAATAAGCCAGGTATTGGTCTCTTAACAGAAGGCAGTGCTTGAAGTCTGTATCAATCACTCACACTTTAGTATGACCTATTTCCAGGCCAGTCCTGAAAGGAAAGGAACACCTAGATGCACTAGAAAGGTGCGGCAAGGGCTCCCCCAAGGGGTCAAAGGGAAGCAATACAGGAAACATCAAAATAATTTCATTCTGGTATAATTTCTCCCTTCTTTGGGATTCAATTGTTGAAACCAAGTTCATAGAGACTTGGGACAAGGCAAAAGATGTAAAATGAAGACATTCAAATGATGATTATTATTGACACATTTCCAGCTGCAAGGTGCTGTGTGAACACCTGCTCCCACTTCAGGATGCAGAGACAAATAATGAATATGTGCACAAATAGAAATGTGAAGTAGTGATGACTGCTGTAAGGACGAGGACGTGTCATGATGGGCAGAGTGTTTTGAGAGTGGAGGGGTGTGGTTACTACTCTGGGTTTGGAGGTCATGGGAAGGCCTCCTGAGAACATGACATTGGGGTGAGATTTCAATAAAGAGGTGCTAGGTTTGCCAGGATCTGGTTGATGGAAGAACAGTGTCAAACAGTGTCAGGACCCAATGTAAAGAATAAAATAAAATGAGAACACCAATAATAACAGTACAATAGTACCAGTAATTGCTAATGCTCATGTAGCACTTATTATGTGACAGATATTTTTCTAAATAATTTACACATATCATTTATTCATATTCAGTACGTATTATAAGGTTTCCCATTTTATCAATAAGGAAACTGAGGCATGAAAGTTAACTGGTTTTTCCAAGAGCAGATAAGAACCAGAAGGAAAGATGCTGGGCAGTTAATGATCAGTTCCCAGGGTCCCAGCCATGGATTTCAAAAGACAAGATGACCAAAGAGCCCAGGATTGAAATTGGAGGTAATGGGCAGCACTTTGCAGATCAGGGATCCATTTGAGTGGCAGCACCAAAATGATGATGTCATCAGATGAGAGGGCTTAGCACCTCTTCCCTTTGGGTCCCCACTGAGCAAGACTTGGCATTGCACAGAGTCACAGCAGGACACCACCTACCACTCATCTCATCTGGGTTATAAATGACAGCTTTGAAAAAGAGACCCACATGCAGGGGGGCTTTATTGTTAAACCCACCTCCTGGTCTTCTCACCCAGCAAGAGTGGTGCAATGATCTGAACCCAAATTCAGATAAGTCAGGAAGTCAAATGGTTCGTGTCAAATGATCCTGCTGAACGTCTCACCGCCACAAAGAGAAAGGAATGTTTTGTCAAAAACAGCATGGTATTGGCACAAAAACAGACACGAAGACCAATGGAACAGAACAGAAGACTCAGACACACTCACATAAATACGGTTACCTCATACGAGACAAAGATGCCATAAACATACACTGGAGAAAAGACATCCTCTTCAACAAATGGTGCTGGGAAAACTGAAAACTCATATGTAGTAGAACAGAATTGAACCTCTCTCTCTCACCCTGCACAAAACTCAACTCAAAGTGGACCAAGGACCTAGGCATTAGACCAGAGACCCTGCACTTACCAGAAGAAAGAGTAGGCCCTACTCTCTATCATGTCAGTTTAGGAACTGACTTCCTCAGCAAGACTCCAAAGTGCAAGAAGTACAATCAAAACCATTAAAAAAGCTTCTTCACTGCAAAAAAAAAACAATCAAATATGTGAACAAAGAGCCTATGGAATGGGAGAAAATCTTTACCACTCGCACCTCAGGTAGAGCATTTATCTCCAGATTACACAAAGAACACAGAATACCAGATTCCATGTTGCTCCATGACTCGGATTCAAGCACAGGAAATACTGTTTCTCTGCAAGGAAGCCATTGCTGCCCACCGATCACCTGCTGCTTACCCCCCATTCGTCCACTCTGATCGCCTACCATCTGCCAGCATATTGCCTGCCTTTTGAGCACAGATCACTTGCTGAGGCTGCCTATCATCTGCCATTTGCCTGTTTGCTCACCTCTTGCCTGCCCACTACCCACCATCCAATGTCCACCCACAGATCACCCACCATTATCCTGCAGACTGCCTGCTGCCCACTGCCCCCTACTGCCTGGAAGTCAATTGTCACAGTATCCACAGGTTTGGTTACATGCAGCCACTGCCATCTTGGGACACCAGCCAGGGCCTGTAGGTTTTCCACTGCTACTACTGCCAACTTGAGGCTCAACAGCCTAGGTCTGGGGACACAGACCAGGGCCTAGAGATATATTGTCAGGGTACCTACAGGTTTGGTTGTACCTGATGTTTTCTGCTGGGTGTGCTAGTGGCCGTCATCTGGCTGCCTCTTGTGTTAATGCATCCCT
Source organism: Geosciurus inauris (assembly GCA_004024805.1). Lineage (NCBI taxonomy): Eukaryota > Metazoa > Chordata > Mammalia > Rodentia > Sciuridae > Geosciurus > Geosciurus inauris. The sequence goes on from PVHX01008913.1 coordinate 44,238, forward strand.
GGTAGTCTCTCTGCAAGTTGAAATGGCATTGAGATCTGGGGACTGCAGCAAGGCAGAGCCTGGGAAAGCTGAAGCCCAGGTCCATCAGATTGCAGATGAGACTGCATGGGCCAGTCTGGGTCTAGCAAGCCTATGGAAGGCCAGAGACTAGGGGCAGTTCCCCGGGGTAGCTCAGGTTGGAGAAACTGGAGAAAACTGGTCTCTCCCTAGCTCAGTGAGTCCTAAAATGCACAGGGACAGAAGTGGCCCGCTACAACAGGTGGGAAGACTGGAAGAGGGTGTGAGAGCATATTGCTATCAGCTGGCCCACCCAACCAGTCCAGTACCCACCAGACTGGAACTAAAACTAAACTTCAGACAACCCCATCTATTGGTGGAGAAGGAAAGCTGAGAGAATTTTTGAAAGACAACAGAAGCAATCATTCAATTTTCTATTGAGAATTTCCTTGTTTCTTTTATTTCTTTCTCCCCCACCCCACACATATCTACCATCTTTGAATCCAAATATTTTCCATGCATCAATTTATTGAGGAATGGGATGTCTGAATAGTATATTACAGTTTTGTTGTGTATTCATATATTTTTACTTTTTTAAAATCTGTCTATTTTTTTTCCCTCACCTGTCTGCCTCCCTGGATTCTCTTTCTCACTTCTCTCATACTATCAGCCGACCTCTATTAATTCCTCCCTTGCTCTTACTATAAATTTTTACCTCTATCTTCTCTCCTCTCATAACATCACATCTTACACTACTTCTGTCCCCTCGTTGTCCATCATTAGAAATGGTAAACGCTTTTAGCAAACCTACTGTTCATATTGTAGACAATAATTGAACACATCATTTCTGTTTATTGTGACAAAACTATAGACACCCTAATAGGAACTCTTTGGTTTAAAAGTGTATATTGTTTGCATTGGGTACTGTTAATATTGGTCTCCCCCTTACAGGTGATGTACTGGAAGCCTTCAGGGACACTATAAGACTACAGGGTAGAAACTGTACTGCCTCAGATCCATACCGCTAGATGGAAAGACACACAAACAACATGAAAAAACAAGGGAACAAAGCACCTCAAACAAACCAAGATGTTCTAACCATAGAATCCATAGACAACACAGTAGAAGAAATATCAGAGAAGAAGTTTAGGAGGCACATACTTAGAATGATCTTTGAAATGAAAGATGGTATGGGAGAGAGAATACAGGAAATGAAAAACCACTTCAATAAAGAGGCAGAGATTATAAAAAGTAGTCAAGCAGAAATCCTCAAAATAAAGGAAACAATAAACCAAATTAAAAATTCAATTGGAAGTATTACCAACAGAATAGACCACTTAGAAGACAAAACCTCAGGCAATGAATACAAAATGTATACTCTTGAAAATCAAGTCAATTGCACAGAGAAGATGGTAAGAAACCATGAAGGGAACTTCCAAGAAATATGGGATAACATGAAAAAATCATATTTAAGATTCATCAGAATAGACAAAGGCATGGAGATACAAAACAAAGGAATGCATAATCTTTTCAATGACATAACAAATTTCCCAAACCTAAAGAATGAAATGGAAAATCAACTACAAGAAGCTTACAGGACCCCAAATGTACAAAATTACAGCAGATCCACACCAAGGCAAGTTGTAATGAGAATGACTAACATACAGAATAAAGATAGAATTTTAAATGCTGTTAGAGAAAAAAAAAAATCAAATTACATATAGGGGGGAAACCAATTTGGATCTCAGCAGATTTCTCAACCCAGACTCTCAATGCCAGAAGGTCTTGGAATAACATATATCAAGCTCTGAAAGAAAATGGATGCCAACAGAGAATTTTATATCCAGCAAAACTAAGCTTCAGATTTGAAGATGAAATAAAAACCTTCCATGAGAAGCAAATGTTAAAAGAATTCACAACTAGAAAGCCTTCACTACAGAACATTCTCAGAAAAACATTCCATGAGAAAGAAAAGAAAAAGAAAAAACAATGAAAACCAGCAAAGGGAGGAACTACACTAAAGGAAAAGTCAATCAAACTTAAAAAAGAAAAGAAAGAAACCAAAATGACCAGAAATACAAATCATAACATTAATAACCCTGAATGTTAATGCCCTGAACTCACCAATCAAAACACAGACTGGCAGATTGAATTTTTAAAAAGACTCAACAATAAGTAGCTTTCAAGAGACTTGCCTCCTAGGAAAAGGCATCCATAGACTGAAAGTAAAAGGATAGGAAAAAACATACCACCCACATGGACCACATAAACAAACAGGGGTTCCAATTCTCATATCTGATAAAGTGGACTTTAAACCAAAGTTAGTCAGAAGGGCTAAAGAAGGACATTTCATACTTCTTAAGGGAATCATACATCAATAAGACATAACAATCATAAATATATATGCCCCAAACAATGGAGCATCTATGTTCAAACAAACCCTTCTCAATTTCAAGAATTAAATAAACCACAACACAATAATACTGGGTGACTTTAACACACTTTTCTCACCACTGGATAGATCTTCCAAACAAAAACTAAACAAAGAAAATATAGAACTCAATAATACAATCAATAATTTAGACTTAACAGACATATATAGAGTATTCCGTCCATCGATGAGTAAATATACTTTCTTCTCAGCAGCAAGTGGATCCTTCTCTAAAATAGACCATATAGTATGCCACAAAGCAACTCTTAGCAAATACAAAACAAAAATAGAGATACTACCCTGCATTCTATCAGATAATAATGGAATGAAACTAGAAATCAATGGTAAAATAAAAAATAGAAGCTACTCTAACACCTGGAGATTAAATAGCATGGTATTGAATTATTAATGGATAGCAGAACAAATCATGGAGGAAAAAAAATACTTAGAGATAAATGACAACACTGATACAAAACATCAAAATCTCTTCATAGCACTGCCTACAAAGGCAGTGCTAAGAGGAAAGTTCATTACATTGAGTTCATACAATAGAAATTGAACAAATAAATGACCTAGCATTACCTCTCAAATCCCTAGAAAAACAAATCAACACCAAAAGCAGTAAAAGATGGGAAATAATTATAATCAGAGCTGAAATCAGTGAAGTTGAAACAAAAAATTCAAAATATTGACAAAACAAAAAGTTGGTTCTTTGAAAAAATAAATTGATAAACCCTTAGCTATGCTAACAAAGAGAAAGAAAGAAAGCTCAAATTACTAAAATTTGTGATGAAAAAGGAAATATCACAATGAACACTACTGAAATACAGATGATAATTAGAAACTATCTTGAAAATTTATGCTCAATAAAATAGAAAATCTCAAAGACATCAACAAATTTCTAGAAACATATGATCTACCCAAACTGAATCAGGAGGACATATGCAATTTAAACAGATCAATTCCAAGCAATGAAATAGAAGCCATCAAAAGCATACCAACCAAGAAAAGCCCAGGACCAGACAGATTCTCAGCCAAGTTGTACAAGACCTTCAAAGAAGAATACATACCAATACTCCTCAAATTATTCCATGAAATAGAAAAGGGAGGAACCATTTCAAACTCATTCTATGAGGCTAGTATCACCCTGATCCCAAAACCAAACAAAGACATATCAAGGAAAGAAAACTTCAGACCAATATCCCTGATGAACATAGATGCAAAAATTCTCAATAAAATTCTGGAAAATTGCATACAAAAACATTAAAAAGATAGTTCATCATGACCAAATGGGGTTAATCCTAGGAATGCAAGGTTGGTTCAAGATAGGAAATCAATAGAATGTATTACATCACATCAATAGAATTAAAGACAAGAATCATAATTATCTCAATACATACAGAAAAAACATTTGACAAAATACAACACTGCTTCATGTTCAAAACACTAGAAAAACTAGACTAGAAAGAACACACCTCAACACCATAAAAGCTATCTATGCCACATCCAAGGCCAACATCTTTCTAAATGGATAAAAATTGAAATTATTCCCTCTAAAAACTGGAACAAGACAGGGATGCCCTCTTTCACCACTTCTATTAAACATAGTCCCAGAAACTCTAGCCTGAGCAATCAGAGAGATGAAAGAAATTAAAGGGATATGAATAGGAAAAGAGAGCTCAAATTATCACTATTTGCTTATGACATAATTCTATACTTAAAAGATCCAAAAATTCCACCAGAAAACTTCTAGAACTAATAAATTAATTCATCAAAATAGCAGTATATAAAATCAATACCTATAAATCAAATGCATTTCTAAACATAAGCAATGAATCCACTACAAGAAAAATTAGGAAAACAACCCCATCCCCAGTAGCTTCAAAAAAAAATAAAATAAAATACTTGGGAGTCAATCTAACAAAAGAAATGAAAGATCTCTACAATGAAAACTACAGAACACTAAAGAAAAAAATTGAGGAAGACCTTAGAAGATGGAAAAACCTACCATGCTCTTGGATAAACAGAAGCAATATCATCAAAATAGCCATACTACCAAAACTGTTATACAGATTTAATGCAATCCCTATTAAAATCCCAATAGCATTCTTTATAGAACTAAAAAGAAGCAATCATGAAATTCATTTGGAAAAATAAGAGACCCAGAATAGCCAAAGCAATCCTCAGAAAGAAGAGTGATGCAGGAGGCATCACAATACCAGACCTTAAACTCTGCTACAGAACAATAGTAACAAAAACAGCATGGTATTGGTACCAAAATAGACACGTAGATCAATGGTGCAGAACAGAAGACACAGAGACAAACCCACATAAATATGGTTATCTTATACTAGACAAAGGTGCCAAAAAACATTGGAGCAAAGAGAGCCTATTCAACAAATGGTGCTAGTAAAACTGGCGCCATTTGCATATGTAATGCAAATGCATATGTAATTCATATGTAGCAAAATGCAATTAAATGCATACGTAGCAAAATGCAATTAAACCCCTATCTCTCACCCTGAATAAAAATCAATTCAAAGTGGATCAAAGATTTAGGCACTAGAACAGAGACCCTGCACCTAAAAGAAGAAAAAGTAGGACCCAATCTCCACCATATCAGCTTAGGAACTTACTTCCTTAGCCAGACTCCTAACATGCAAGAAGTAAAATCGAGAATAAATGGGATGGATTCAAACTAAAAAGCTTCTTCTCAGCAAAAGAAATAATAACATGAATAGTAATAATAATAACATGAAGAGAGTGCCTACAGAATGGGAAAAAAGTTTTACTACACACACCTCAGATGGAGCATTAATCTCTAGGATATATAAGGAACTCAAAAACTTAACACCAAAACATTAAATAACCCAGTCAATAAATGGGCTAAGGAACTGAACAGACACTTCACAGATGAAGAAATACAATCCATCAACAAACACATGAAAAATGTTCATCATCACCAGCAATTAGAGAAATGCAAATCAAAACTACTCTAAGATTTCATCTCATTCCTGTCAGAATGGCAATTATCAAGAATACAAGCAATAATAAATGTTGGAGAGGATGTAGGGAGAAAGGTACTCTCATACATTGCTGGTGGGACTAAAAATTGGTGCAACAACTCTGGAAAGCAGAATGGAGATTCCTTAGAAAACTTGGAATGGAACCACCATTTGATCCAGTTATCCCACTCCTCGGTCTATACCTAAAGGACTTAAAAACAGCATACTATAGTGACACAGCCACATCAATGTTTATAGCAGCTCAATTCACAATAGCTAAACTATGGAACCAACCTAGATGCCCTTCAACAGATGAATGGATAAAGAAAATATGGTATATATACACAATGAAATATTACTCAGCCATAAGGAAGAATGCAATTATGGTATGTGCCAGTAAATGGATGGAACTGGAAAGTATCATGTTAAGTGAAATAAGCCAATCCCAAAAAACCACAGGTTAAATGTTGTCTCTGATATGTGGATGCTAACCCACAACAAGGGAGGGTGGGGAGGGAAGTCCATTGGATTAGACAAAGGGAAATGAAAGGAAGGGAGGGGGAGGGGAATAAGATGGACAGTAGAATTGGACATAACTTCCGTACACTTGTATTTGAATACACAACCAGGGTAATTCCACACCATGTACAACCACAAAAATAGGATCCTAAGTAGAATAAGTTATACTCCATGTATGTATAATACGCCAAAATACATTCTACTTCATGTATATCTAAAATGAACAAATCTTAAAAAAAGAAAGGAGTGTTTGTTGTCCTAAGGCCACCACTCTTCCTGTAGGCCTGATCTCAGTTAAAGATGTCATCAAGTCAGAGACCACCTCCTCTGCTCCCCTGTTCCCAGGGTCTCTCCTTATGGTCCAATCATGAATAGAGCACATGTCATGTTATAGTATTCCAGGAGGTGAATAGGTATTTGGGGGATGGGAAGGGAGGGAAAGAGAAGCAAAAAAGAAGAGAGCGGAGGGGAAGCATGGGGAAAGCAGAGCAGAGCAGAGGTTCAAGCTGAAAGGGAAGAAGAATATAGCAAAGCCTGACCCCAAGCTCATGGCTGATGGGGCACATGGGCACACAAACATGGTAACAACTCAACACGGCACACGGCTCAGAAAACACCTGACCACAGTGCAGGGGCAGCCCAGAGTTAGCAACAGCTTCCACTGGGGAGAGGGAAAGAAAGCCCTTTGAACCGAGTCCTAAAGGGTGAGTAGGAGTTCACCACGTAAAAAGAAAAGGAAAGGGCACCTGGGCAGAAGGAAGCACAGATGCAAAAGCACAGACACTTGGAAGAGCCCATCTGTGTAGGACAAGACCAGGAAGCCCACCAGAGCTGTAGGTGTCCCCAGGCTGTATTCCTTCCCCAAAGGAGAAATCCTAGAGATGCTGATGGTGCCCACACCCTTCTGCTCCCTTCATCCACATGCCAGCCAGTTTTTCTGCCTTATAACATGTTTTAGCTTTGTCCCTGACCCTGGGCTCCACTGCCACCATTGCCTTTGAGGGCCATCCATCCAAGGCCTCTTGGCCAAACCTTTATTACTACAGCATCCTGGTCTCCCTACTCCAATCTATCCAATCCCAATGACCACCACTACCACCACCACCCTGCCATTTATGGCCATTTTCAAAGAAATCTACCTTGCTAATGATGATCTAAGGAATCTGAGACTCGCTTCAGCCAGAAATTCAGGGCCCACCAAAAGGCAACTTAGAAAAGAGACTGACCTACAAAGGTCAGAGTATTGAAGAACAGGGTCCTAGCTATGCAAGTGATGGAGGCAGAGTTCATCCATCCATTCAGCATTATCATGGACCAGTTATTCCAAGCCAGCCTCCACACTGAGTGCAAGGCCCTAAGATGGCCCACAAACTAGACCTGCTGTCCCTGCACTCATGGAGTTTGGAGGAGATGGCTGTTAAGTATTATATAAACAAATAATTACAAATTGTAATGTGCACACTGAAGAAAACCCGCAAGGTGGTTTGCATGATCACTATGGTGGTGAGGCAGTCAGGGATGTCCAAGGATGATCGGATAGTTGAGCCGAGATGCAGAACAGCAGACCCAGCTCCCAATCACCAAAGGGGCCCTCTCCTGGTTCACCTCAGGTGGTGCAGCCTCCCAGACACAAGCAAGATTTGCAAAAACAGTCCTCAGTTTGGGTGATCTGTGATTGGTAGTTACTGTTTATGACAGGTGACAAGAAGGGTTTGCAGCAAGTATCCCTTGAGCCCTACAAGATGGGAGGTGTTTTTCTACACTATTTCATGGAGGCCACACCTATTCCTTACTCAAATATTACCATCTCCTGTGCATAGAATGAAAGAACTGAGACTCAGCTATTGAAAAACTTACCTAGGATCACACAGTGGGAGAGTCATATTTACTATTTTCCACATTTTTATTGATGCACTATAGTTGTACATATTGGTGGGATTTGTTACATATCCATACATGCACAAAATATAACAATTCGGCCAATACCTGGCCATATTTAAACCCAGGTTGTGCGATTCCAAATTCCAGCCATGCAGCCATACTCTCCCCCAACTCTATTCTTTGTGGCTCAACATTCACACTCACATGTGCGTAAACACACAGCCAAGCCTGTTAATGAACACTTGCATTTTCTCCCAATTCTAAATGCACAGAAGTGTCTGCAAATTCGTGATGCTTTCAAAGATGCCCCACCTCTGAGACCAAATGAGGGCAAATGTGGTAGGTGCTGCCTGACTTAGTGATGTATCTAGTCTGTGGCATGCCTTCTCCATACTTCCAGACACCTGGCAGTCCCTTCTGCACTCGCTGGAGGATAATAGACAATACAACTGAGGATTCAAGGTTGAAGCTTTAGAGCCTAGAAAATGGGCTTTCATTGACTTATTTTATAAGGTGTCCTTGGCTCCTGCAGGAGCTAGGCCAGAGGCTGAGCAGGGATGCTGGAAACACATTTGGTCCCCTGAGCAATCTATCAGTACATGCACTTTTCTGTAGCCAATGGTTAAAAGTGAGTTCCTGAGTTCCAAAGAAGACCCTGTCTATGACCTGCGCAATTCATTTGGCTTTTCTATGCTTCAGTTTCACCATCGAGGAAAGGGGAGTAAATGTCACCCAGCTATCTTATCCCAGTCAGCTATTGCCATGATGATGCTAGAGAGCAAATAACCCCCAAATTTCAGTGACTTTCCCCAACAAGGGTTCATTTCTCATTCAAAGGCCTACAGGTCAACTAGAGCACCTCTACTTCAGGGTGTAGGCTAAGTTCATGTCTTTTCCACCTGTCTCTCACATTGGGGGGAAAGGAGCAGTTACCTGGAGATGATCTTCCTATTACCAAAGGAGCACAAGAGGACCAGCCAAGCACCTGAGCACAGTGGAAGCTCCTGGGTGGACGCTGAGTACATTGCATCTACCCACATCCCAGTAGCCAAAGTCAGTCACATGAACAAATTCCACGTCCGTGGCATGAAGTAGTACCCCACGTGAAAGCTATAGGAAGATTCAGGAGGTGTTTCAGTTACTATTGATGTGTATGTAAATCTTTCTTCCAAACCTTGGCAGCACAAACCAGCCTGATTAACTTGTCGTTTTGGTGGTCAGGAATTCGACAAAGGCTGTTCTCACTTGGGATTGTTCCCGTGATTATAGTCAGGTGGAAGCTGGGTTTCAGCCACCTGAAGTCTCCACTGGGCATGGCTGCCACTTAAGGTATTCAGCTGGGCTGTCAATCAAAATGCCCAGCAGTGCAGGCTTAGGGTATCAGAGTCAAACTTGTGACACAGTGCCTGGCTTCACCCAAGATGCACATCCCAAAAAACCCAGGCAGAAGCTACAGGACCTTTTCTGATTTTGCCTTTGAAGTCATGTGGCATCAATTCCACTTCATTCTACTGGTTACAATTAACTCAGGAAAGTTGACCCAAATCAAGGGCAGCAGACAGAGTCCACCACTCAAGTGTCAAAGAATTTGCAGGCATGGTTTTGAAGAAGAGGCCAAGCAGAAAAATGAAGAAACAATATCTACCTCCTCTTTCCTAAAACTTGCTGGAGACATAATATGTCTAAAGTACTTAGTACCGTGCGTGGCGCGGAGGGCACTTAATAAAGGGAAGCGATACAGATCATGGGGTTCTTGAGATTCCAGGAGATCCACCTATCTGGCATCTAACTCTGTCAAGGCAGCTGGTCTACCTTGCTGTGGCCACAGGGAGCAACACTGGGGCTATCACCTGCAATTGCCCTACAAGGTGCCAAGCGCTGTGCTAACCCATCTTCACTGGGTGTCTGATTTAATCTTCACAGCAAGCTTGTGAGGTTGCGTCCTTGTTATCCTGGTCCTCTGGAAACTCTCATGTCTGCCTGTTAAATACGATGAGGCTGTTGTAACAATGCCGCCGTGGGAAGGGGTACTTGGAAGAGCAGCCAAGCCTTCCCTCCGGCTACCTTCACCTCTCCTTGCTGTTCAATAGTCCACACCATGAGAAAGCCCTCTGTCACAGCTGTAATCCTGTGGCAAGTGTCGCTCTAGTCCCTTGCTTCAGATCTCTCTGCATCCTGTGCCCAGGACAGAGGGGGCCCAGAGGAACATGGACACTTTCCCTTTGTGCTTCAGGTCCCTCTCCACCTGAATGGGCTGCATCTGCGAGCTTCCTAGACCTCTGCTTCTGGTTGGGTTTGACCAGAGGGGCATCCTGCAAGAGGATCAGGGAGAGAGGAGAGGACAGTCCTCCTGTGTTCCCCCAGCTGCCTCTCAACAAGGTCGCTGGACGTGGCCGTGTCCCACAACTGAGAGCCCAGCTCCTCTTCCCCAGCCTTCTCTCCATAACACTCCCCATGCAGGCTCCCATATTTGGAACATCCTCCTGCTTCCTGCCCGTGGACCTTGGGATCTGAGCCCAGTTTTAGCCTTGGGTGTTTTAGCTTCGGTTTGCCTGCTCTTTGCTCTCGTAGTATTATTAACTCCTTCTGAATGGACCTAATTGCAGGGTGCTGGATGCAGCTCACTGACCTTGATTGATACAGAGCACTCGGGGAACAGAGGCCAGACACACACATTTCAGGCTGAAAGGCCCATGACCATGGACTCACCTTACACAGTCTAGGCCAGAAGACCCAGGACGCCACGGCGGGGGGGGGGGGGGGGGGGGGGGGGGGGGGGGGGGGGGGGGGGGGGGGGGGGGGGGGCAGTAGCCAGCCTGTCAGTGAGCCATTAAACTGTCCTGTTGTTCCCACCTGGTGCTGTCAGCCTTCCATCCAAGGCTTCATTAGGGACAGAGCCTTTCTCTCCTGACATATCAGTGACAGAGGATTTCAATTAGAGCCACAAGGGGCCTCGAGGGCCTGACACATCTCACGACTGACAGTCCCATCCGGAGGCCGGCCGGCCGGCCTGCCTGCCTCCCATCCTCTCCTCCTCCCACAAGGCTGGACAGGCTCAGTGAGCCCTCTCCGGGGCCCTGCAGTCTTCCAGCTCACAGCCAGATGTGTGTCCTGTACTGCCTGCCCCAGGGAACCTCCTGAATCATTCCTTGGAGGGACAGAGCCCTTGGGGGGGGGGGTGCCATCGACACCATGTCTCCTTATAAACCCAGCCAAACTCATGTCCCTGCTCAGTCCCCTTGATGATTTCCATTTGCTCCAAAGCTCAAATGCTACCTGAGCTCCCCTGCCCCCTCCTCTAGACTGAGTCAGGGTCTTCTGTTCTACACCCCCAAAGCATCCTACTTTCTCCCTCCTCGTTCTCGTCACACTTGTCTTCAGTCAGTCACTTGTATAATCATCTGCATTCTATGCTCCAGTCAGATCACTCCTTGGCTCAAACACTCAGCTGCCTTCCCTTGTCACTTGAGTGAAGCCAGTCTTCACAGTGGTCCATGAGGCCCCACCCAATCAGGCTTCCATGAGCTCCTACTACTACTTTTCCTTTTACACTACTCAAACACCCTGGCCTTTCTTTAAGGTCTGGAACACATCAAACACATCCCTGCCTCAGGGCCTTTGCATGTGCTTGCTCCTGTGCCTGGACTGCTGCTACCGTGATTTTCCCTCACCAACTTTTGATCTCTGTGTCAACATTGTATTCATTCACTTAGCAAAGTTTAAAAAGTTTAAAAAAGTCACCATGCAGAGGGCATAAACTAAGATGCACGACAAATGATCATCCTTCTTTTGTTGTGGCTGCTTTTCATTTCCAAAGAAATACATAACTTTATAGAAGCAAATGACAAGCTGAAGTTGTGGCCATAGGGGATGTGGCTTTCTGACATCAGGTGATCTTAGCTGTGCTGCCTGCTTCCTGATTCTTTGTTGGGTTCTGTTACCGTTTCTCTGCAAGTGGAGAACACAAGGCTAAAACATTCCCCATCACTGGGGTTCCCTGTTATGATGGATGACATCTCACAGACTATATTTTCTGTTTATTCAAATAATTTATGAAGATGAAATTCATATAACATAAAACTAGCCATTTTAAAGTGGAGTTCAGCAATCCAGGCGTCTAATGCATTCACAATATTATACAATTGCCACTTCTATCAAGTTCTGAAACATTTTCATCACCACCAAATAAAATACCACGCCCATCAAGCAGTCACTCCCCTCATGCCCTCATTTCAGGTCCTTAGAGATCACCAATCTGCCTTCTGTCACTATAGATTTGTCTATGCTAGATATTTAATATAAATGATAGAATATGTGACCTTTTGTGTCTAGATTCTTTTATTTAGCATAGTGTTTTGCAGGTTCATTTGTAGCATGTACCAATATTCCATTCCTTTTTATGGCTGAATAATAGTCCACTTCCTTTTTATGGCTGAATAATAGTGGATATATCACATTTATCCATTTATCTGCTGATGAACATTTAGGCTATTTCAACTTTTTGACTTATGAATACTGCTGCTATATCATGCATGCACAAATTTTTATTTTTCAATTCTTTTAGATATATACCTGGAGCTGATACTGCAGGATCATATGGTAATTCTATATTTAATTTCATAAGGAACTTTCAAATTGCTTTGCACAGCAGCTAAGACATTTTACATTCCCAGCCGCAAAGTACAAAGGTTCCAATTTGTCTACATCCTGGCAATACATATTATTTTCCACATTTTCTCTTTTAAAAAAAAATTATAACCATCTCAATATATGTGAAGTGGTATCTCACTGTATTTTGATGTACATTTCCCTGATAACTTACAATGTTAAATATCTTCTCATAAGCTTGGTGGGCCATTTGTATAACTTCTTTGGAGAATTGTCTATTCAAGTGCTTTACCCATTTTTAATTGAATCATTTTGTTGTTGAGTTTTAGGAGTTCTTATATTCTGGATTCCAGATCCTTTATCATAAATATGATTTGCAAGTAATTTCTCCCATTTCAAAGACTAACTTTTCACTTTCTTAATCATATTCTTTGATTCACTAATGTTTTTCATTTTGATGATGTTCAACATGTCTAATTTTTCTTTTGTTGTTGTGCTTTTGGCATCATTTCTAAGAATCCATTGCTAAATCCAAGGTCATTTTATACAATAAATTATTATTCAGCCATGAAAAGGAATGAAATATGGACACATTCTGCAACATGGATGAATACCCAAAGCAAGAGAAGTTAAAAGATTTACCCTCATATTTTTTTCTAAGAGTTTTATGGGTTTAGTTCTTATATTCAGGTGGTTGATCCATTTTTATTTTTGTATACAGTATAAGATTGTGGTCTAACTCCAATTTTTTACAAATAGACATTCACTTGCCCCCTATTTGTTGGCACCTTTATCAAAAATCAATCAGCCATAAGTTTACAGGCTTCTTTCTGAACTTAGTAGTTCTATCCCATTGATTTCTGTATGTCTATCCTTATACCAGCACTATACACTGTTTTCATTCCTTTAGCTTTGCAATAAGTTCTTGAAATCAGGAAGTACAAATCCTCCAACTGGTTCCTTTTTAAGATTTCTCTATTCAGAATCTCTTATAAATTTATATAAATATGAGAATTAGTTTTTCCATTCCTGGAAAGAAAAAGCCATTAGAATTTTGATAGAATTTCCATTGAATCAATACATTGATTAACTGTTCCAGTCCAAGATATGGAATGTCTTTCCATTTATTTTGATTTTTGCTTTAATTTTTTCAGTAATATTTTGTATTTTTAGTGTACTAGTATTTCCTTGTTTAAATTTATTGATATGCATTTTATTTTCCTGGATGCTATATAAGTATAATTGTTTTCCTAGTTTTCTTCTCAGATTTATATAAGCACTTTTTGGCCAACACTGGTAACATTTTTATTACCAAGTAAATACACAAATATTTTTTATTTGTTGTTTTTAGATATACATGACAATAATGTGCATTTTGACATATTATACATAAATGGGATGCAACCGATTACAATCCCATTCTTGTGGTTGAACATGATGTGGAGTTATACCGGTCATATATTCATATATGAGCAGAGGAAAGTTATGTTTGATTCATTCTACTGTCTTTCCTATTCTCATTCCTCCTTCCTTCCCTTCATTCCCTTTTGTCTAATCCAATGAATTCTATACTTCCCTTTCCTACTCTCCCTTGTTATGGTTTAGCATTCACATATCTGAGAAAAGATTCAACCTTTGATTTTCTGGGGACTGGCTTATTTCATTTAGCATGATATTTTCTAGTTCCACCCATTTACTGGAAAATGCCATAATTTCATTCTTCTTTATAGCTGAATAATATTCCATGGTTTGTACATATATATATATATATATATATATATATATATATATATACACACCACATTTTCTTTATCCATTCATCTGTCAAAGGGCACCTAGATTGGTTCCATACCTTGACTATTGTGAATTGAGCTACTATAAACATTGATGTGGCTGCATCACTGTAGTGGGCTGATTTTAAGTTCTTTGGGTATAAGCCAAGGAGTGGGATAACTCAAATGGTGGAATTTTTAAGACTGTATAATGAACAGATACATCTTTCAATGGGCTCTTAAGCAGTATACAACAAAGCATGTACTTTTAGCAACATCACTATAAGACAGTAACATATTATTTTTAGTTTTTACCTGTTATAATCTACTACAGGGTTTCCAAAACTTCTGCACATTGTGCTCTACATATTATATAAGCACTCTTGAATGCTGCAGGTAGAAGACAAAGTAATACCTTTCTGAAATCTAGTTGGATAATATATTTTAAAATATACATGTGATCTAAATGTTCCAAATTTAAGAATTTATTCTAAAAAGATAATCATAGGAGCCCATAAAGATTTTGAGGGAGAAAAATTTCTTTATTGTTGATTTTCTTGATTATTAAAATTTGAAATGATACATCCATACAATGAAACACTATTCAGCCACTTATACAATGATATAGAATTGTTTTATTAAAATGAAAATATAATCACAATATGTTGTTACATTATTTTAAGTTTATAAAAAACAGTATGTGCAGCTCATTGATATAAAGTTATATATCAATGCACATGCCTCCAAAGATCTAATAAGATGTTTGGTCAAATGTTAATTTTTTTAATCTCTCAGATTTAAGAGATTTTCTTGGACATTTCAAATACTTGAAAGGAAAGCTGCAATGTAGTCAAGAATTAATCTTTTTCCAAATCTATAAATTTCATGCATTCCCAATCAAAATAACTAAAGGTTTTTTAAAAAATTGTATTTTGTAAATGACAAAATGACTTTAATATTTATCTAGGAGAATGAGTATATAATAACCAGAAATGTGTTGTAAAAGAAAAACTTGAAAGGAGGTTTGCCCTATCGTATCTTAAATATATTAATAAGCATGTTCTAACAGCCCTACACTGTGTTTATTTTGCTAATTACATAGAGGGGACTTTCAATAAGCATCTGTAGAATAAAATGATGGATTAAAACATATTTCTAGTTATCAAAGAAAAGCAATTTGAACTATGACTGCTTAATCAGCAAGAAAAAATCATAACCCTTAGTGTTGTGGTAGCTGTGTAAACAAAGACATTAAGCATTGACGATAGAAATATAAATCGGTACATATTTGGTCCTGCAAATTAGTTACATGTTTATATATGAATGCATTGATGCAAAACTGTTTGTAACAACACATTTAGAAGCAGTATTTTTCCAGCAATTGGAGATCAGTTAAATTTTTTATGATACACACAATAAAGCACTATCAAGTCATTAGAATCATAATGTAGATATACATTTCTTAACATGGAAAGATGTTTAATAATTTGCTGTTAAATGTTTTTTTAAAAAAACAGAATTGTAACCTACTATTTAGTAAGTATTTATCAAGAGCCATCAGATGGTCTGACACTGATGAAAGACTAGCCAGAATTCCTTCCCTCATGAGGCTTACTGTCCAGTGATGGGAAAGGATACTAAAAGAAAAAAAAAGACTGAGGGTTATGGCAGAAAAAATGCAGGCTACTGAGGGAGGTCAGACAGGGACACTTGATTTCAAGTGAAGATTTCCTGAATAAGGATGAATAAGAACTGTCCAGGATCAATAGGAGGAACAGGGGAGGAAAAAGGTGATCAAAGACTAGGCAGTGTCCTCTGAGGAGGTGGATGTAAGTGTGCACAAGAAAGAAGAAAAGGTAGATCTCAGTAGGGTAGGATAAAGTTTTGGAGCTTTATCCAAAATGTAATAGGGGAAGGTAATGAAGAAATTGAGGCAGGGGAGAGACATGATCAGTGTAGTGTTTTCAAAAGACCAGACAGAGCCTGGTTGTGCTGTAGAGAGCAGAGTGAATGCTCAAAAATCAATATAATTGCATTCTGAAAACACAAACTGTGTATATTATATGTACTTATGTATGTAATAAATAGCCTGCATGTACTATTTGTACTCATACACAGTATATATTATACATATGTATACTTAAATATATACATATACATATAAACACACATACACCTATGGATAATACATACATATATAATAAAACTCTATGGGTTTTAAACACATAAAACTATGTGCATTCAATTTATATATTAATTCATATTTTATATATATGCACTTATGTAAATATATATTCATGTATATTATATATACCTAGGTAGCACATACATATAGAGTATTTAATATATATTACACTTGTAAAATTAGATATATGTGTCCAGGCATATAATATATATAGCTATATGGTCTATCTGTATCTTGTACATATAAAATTAAGTGTATATTTATATATGTGAAAAGTCTGTATATAGACCTACATAAGTTATATATGTATTATATATGTGTACTTTATGCCTGTGTATATTATGTATGTTATTTTTATCATGTATATATTTATGTGTATCATTTATAACCTATGTATATTTTGCTTATACCAATGTATATTATGTATGTGTGTACGTGTAAGATACATTGTGTGTGTGTGTGTATTTTAGCCAGTTTTTTTTTTTGTACCAGGGATTGAACTCAGGGGCACTCGACCACTGTCGAGTCCAATTTTGTGTTTTATGTAGAGACAGGGTCTCACTGAATTGCTTAGTGCCTCGCCGTTGCTGAGGCTGGCTTTGATTAGTCAGCTTTTTAATCACTGTGATTCAGAGCAGCCTCTGAGTTCCTGGGCACCTGAGCATAATGAAATGAATCCTGGGTAACAGCATTCTAGGCACCTTTGTGTGAACAGGGTATCCCCAAGTTCTCTGTAAAGGGTTTTTACTTCTATATCCTTGAGACTGCAATGGTCCTACTGATTCATGAGGTGCCCTTGATTTCCTATTGTCTCTGTACAAAGTACTTAACCTCTCTTTTGTGGCAGTAATCTCTTCAACAACCAAAACTTCCTTGGCCCTGACTTTACAGGCACTTTTCTGGTCAAACTACAAGTTTTTACAATACTTTCCTTCTGCTTTTTCCTCCCAATTCTAACAATAAACCCAGCTAAAAGCTTCCAGCAACACCCATGCCACCACCCGAATGCTGTGATGCCTTGAAATTTCCTCTGCCAGAATAATTAGTCCATCACCTTTAAATTTAGTCTCACAGAAAGCCTCAGGACATGGGCAAAATGTAAACAACTTCTTTGCCAGAATTTATCATGAATGGCCTCTAATCCAATTTCCAGTAGAGTCCCCATTCCCCTCTGAAACCTCATGAGCACAGTCTTCACTGTCTGCATTTCTCTTGGCATTCTCGTCTTCTCTGCTCCCACCAGAATCACCCATTAAGTTCTGCTTACAACCTTCTAAGATTTCTCCAGTCTGCCTCTCCAAGCTTTTCCAAATTCCTCCTGCAAAGCAGTTCCAAAGGCTTATGGACCACTTAGTCAACTTCTTGGTATCAATTTCTATGTTTGTGCTTTTCATCACTGTGACTAAAATACCTGACAAGAACAACTTAGAGGAGGAAAAGCTTATTTTGGCTCATGATTTCAGAGGCTCAATCCATGGTGCATCCTATTGCTCTAGGACCAAGGTGAGGCAGAACGCAGTGTCAGAAGGACATGGCGGAGGAAAGCTGCTCAGCTTATGGTAATCAGGAAGAGAGAAAGAGGAGTGAGGACAAGATATAAACCCCAAGGGCACACCCCCAGTGACTAACTTCATCTGATACCTGCATCTAAATATCAACAGCTGGGTTTGAAATTATAGAAAATTACATCTCCCTCTTTTTTGTTTTTATTAATTTCCTAACTTCCCTTCCACTGCCTCTTAGTGAACAGACAATACATTTATTAAAATGAAGAAAGGAAAAATAAGGCATTTGGGAGTTAAAAGGGTACTCCATACAGCTCGTTCTCCCCCTTGGCCAGAACACATCCTCAGCTCTGCAACAATGCCCATCCCCTAGAAAGATCCCTGAGTGGGCTGCCTTCACCTCCAGACTCCCCACCCACTCAGTAGGACCCCTGTGTTCTAGGAGGGATGGTTCCCTCAAAGCCCAGCCTTCACTGTGTTGGCAGCCTGGCTCCCCCTGGAGACAGAGCAGCCCCAAGAGTCTCAGGAGTTAATGAAGCCCCAGCAGGAACCCCAGCCTGCAGGTGCAGCTGCAATGCTAAGCCAAGGGAAGGGCTCTCTATGGAGACCAAGTCCAAGTCATCAGACACTGATGGGGAGCTTATGAGCCTCAAATCCAGAGGAAAAACACAGAACATCCCTATTCTCTCTGCAGACCAACTTCTTGCTCTTGAGTTTTAATTGGAGTCAGTAAGGATGCAGCCCAGAGACAGCTTTATGGTCCATTCACCCCAACCTCTGTGTGTACCTGGCAAACAGAAGCCCCAAGAAACAAAGTGAATTCTGTCTAGGTCTCAGAGAATCAGAATTTTATGCACATATTTATTGCCCTCCTAGCAATTTTCAAATGCACTGTCAGTAAGAAACTGTTTCCTGGACACTAAGGCTAATCAAAAGCCTATTCAAAATGCATTATTGCAGGTACCTAACATAACCACATACATTAGTCTCTTATGGTTTTAGATTCAATTCCACAAAAATTTATTGGGAACACGCTCCATGCAAGAAACTACGTCAGATGCTATCAGAGCACAGAGAAGATAGTACACAGTACTTGTTTGTCCCTAGCTCTCAGCGGGTATGTTGGGAGGTGAGTATGTGGGTGAGGAGCAATTCACTCTCATTCATGCCTCTCTTGGGAGGACCACTGTGCTAAGTGCCATAGTAGAGACAGACAGCAGACTGAAGGGTAGGGGCACGTGGTTCATTCTGGCTGGGGGATCAGTGGTGGTTTAATGTACTTTTTCCTGAACCTCACCTCTATTATTACTAAGCCTCACAACAACAGTACAGAATAGGTATTATCACTCTCCTCATCTTTCTGATGGGGAAACTGAGGCCTAAAGCAGCTGAGTAGATAACCCAATGACACACAGGTAATCAAATTTTTTGACCACATCATTTGAGATTTCTGAATAATACCAGTAGTCCTTCTTCAGGGATATACAGCAGTATAAATGAGATGTTTTGTAATACATGTGCCCACACCCCAACCCAGATCTATTGATCACTCTCTGAGGGCGAGTTCCAGAGGTGTGTTTGAAAATGCTCTCCTGGTGGCTCTGAGGTGTATCTTGACCTATACCACACTATGAAAATTTGAGTAGGGTTTCAACAAATGAGAGTGGAGAAGAAAAAAGCATTCCAGCCGAACAGAACCAGGTAAATAAAAGTGCAAAGCTAAGTGTAGCAAGTGGCAGGTAGCCTCAAGGAAAGGAGTCAAAAGGAAAGGTAGGGTCAGCCTTTGTGTTTGGGAGCCCACCAGATCACCAGCACTCTTCCTGACATCTCAAACCTGTGCTCAGTGCTCAGCCATGCCTAGCTTCTGTCCAAGCAGCCCTCAGTGAGAGCAGCATGATCTGTTTATCTAATGCACTGGATCCACAAGAAACCAGCTTCTGTTCAGAAGGAGATGAAGGCCTGTCTGACATTATTGAGCACCTACTAATTGCTAAGCATTGCACTGAGCCCTTTGCATACATTATCTCATTGATTCTTCAGGACAGCTCTAAAAGTTATGTATTTACTATCTGCATTGTTTAAAAGATTAATGAGATTTAGAGAGTAATTTGCCCAAGGTCACATAGTCAATAAATGACCTAGCCATGACTCAACCTCACATCTGTCTGACTTTAATACTTTGGCTCTTACCTCTAGGATCCAGGTGCATCTCGAAGATTGTGGAAATGAGATCAGAGAAGATGAGTGTGAGGTTGAGTCATGTGAGGAATGAGAATTCTATGGAAACTGTCCCTGGATAAAGATTGAAAGCAGTTGTTTAGTCTGAGTTCCCTTAAAAGAAGCACTTGTGACAAGGATTTGGGCACAGGAAATTTGGGAGGTGATTAAAAGAAGAAAGTACCAAGCAGAGGAAAGGAGACAGGGAAGAGAGGAAGCCAATAGAAGGTTAGGTTAGCGCTGCAGACAACTGGGCCTCATTCCCATCGAAGACCCACTCAAATGCTGTGTGGTGCACACCTCAGAGCTGCCCCACTGAGGAGCAAAGGGCTGGGGTCCTTATGCTGTCATTGGTTAGGGTCTATATCTAGAGCATAACTTCCTAGAACTTCCACTCTGCCTTATTTGAATGCTGGATCTTGAACATTTTAAGGCAGAAAGAATGTTGGAACCCTTTGATGTACATGGGACCTGTCTACAGGCAATTTCCAGAACAGACTAAGACAG
This sequence comes from Geosciurus inauris, assembly GCA_004024805.1. Taxonomy (NCBI): domain Eukaryota; kingdom Metazoa; phylum Chordata; class Mammalia; order Rodentia; family Sciuridae; genus Geosciurus; species Geosciurus inauris. The sequence continues at coordinate 64,865 of PVHX01008913.1, forward strand.
GGCATCAATAGCCTCTTCTGCAATGACTGCGTTGAATCCTTGAGGACTAAACCAGTTCATTCTTCAAGAATTTGGAAAGTAGGAAAATAAGATCTCCTTGTATGAAGAAAATCTAGAAAATAGGAACCGAATCAAAAGAACTGAGCATCCAGGAGAAGAGGAGGTGGTAACACCCAGATCTACATGTCGAGTCGATGATCTGATCACATGTGTTAAAACCTCTACAGAACTTCAGATTAGGCAGAGGAGAGTGAAGGGAGGGGAGAGGATATGAAGGAAGGAAGGATAGTAGAATGAATTGGACATTATTACCCTATGTCCATACATGACTACCACAACCAGTGTGATCCTACATCATGTATAACCAGAATGGGAAGTTATACTCCATTTATGTACAATGTGTCAAAATTCATTCCACTGTCGTGTGTAACTAATTAGAATAAAAAAATAAAAAAGAAGTAAATCCAGAAAAAAGACCTCTAAAGAATATACGGAGTGGAAAAGGGCTGACCAACGCAGGAACACAGCCCAAATTGCTCCAGAGACAGAAAGTCAACTGAGCCCGACCCAAGCCAATTCACAGAAAAGAGTACATGGTCAGGGGGTTGAGGACTTCCAGTCCCACTAGCCAGAACAGCCCTCTACAACATGATGAACATATCTCAACCTGATACCCTTAGGCATCATGGGACCACCCCCACTGGTCTAAGACCAGACTTTCTGCTGCAAAACTTGTACCAAAGAAAACTCCTATAATATTTTGCACAGAAAGATCATAGCTCAGTATCCTAACCTCAATACATATGAATTTGTCCAAGGAATGGCACCATGCTCACCCAAAAAAACAGGCATCCAACTCTCCAGACCCCAAACTAAGCTTATTCTGAGCTGTGTCTTACAGAACCCAGCCCTCCAGCCGCCTCCAAACAACATCCCCAATTCAAACAGTTCCACGGCATCTTTTTATTGTCTATTTAAGTTTCTCTGTAAGCAACATGTGGAGGCTTCGAGGAGGAGACAGTAGCAATCCAGGCTTTTGCTCATATTATCACAAGCCTCAGTCATTTCTGCTTTGCTAAACATTCTCATACACAACATTGTGTGTGTGTGTGCATATGTGTGTGTGTGCAATTGCACATGCATGGGCATGTATATGTGTTTATCTGAAATATTTATGTATGTGAATATATGCATGCATATGTACTTGTATAAATATCTGCATAAATGTACGCATGGAAGTAGCAGACATGAGCTCTGCAGTTCTTTACTAGTTCTGTGGTCTTGAGCAAGTCATTAACAACCTGTCCGAGCGTTGCTTTCCTCATTTGCAAAATGGGTATAACAGTAGTACCAACTTCATAGAATAGTTTGGGGGTTTAAATGAGATAATGCTTACAAAGCAGCTGAGTGTGAGGCTGGGCAAGAATTCATTGCATGCTGGCACTTGGCATGCTAGGCTATCATTTGAAGTGATTCTGTGAGCCTGTGTGCAAATAGTGGCCTTAGAGTTCCAGTGACATTGGTCTGTCTTTCCATAAGTCCTATGGCACAGTGCGGTTACCAGTGGGATCAGTCACAAACTCAGGGGAAAATCTAGAATGTGACCATAATACCAGCAGGATGTTCCTTGAGGCAATGACTCCCAATAAAACAACCAGAGGGGGTGAGAGCCAGAATGGTGGACAGAGACGGCCAACTCAGAGAAGGATTCAGTCCACAGGGTGACATGAATCAGTATGTGATTCACCACATCCCCAGGTAGATCAGCAGCCTCAGCCAGCAGTGTTCATGGGTACAAAATCCAAGCCATGGATTTTGTTTTTCAAGCCATCTTGTTTTTCAACAAATCTCTTGTGTGCATCCAGACTGACACTTTCCACAGGACTGCAGTTGAGACAGCAACATTCCCCCACCCCTAGCCAAACACATCTAGGAGAAAAGATTTCAGAAATACATCTCCCCCTCTTACCACATAGTGAGAGTCCAGATTTGGCTGTTTATCTCTAGTCTTGGGCCTCAGATGATTATTCTGATAAACTGGAATGAATCTTGCAGCAGAAGGAAAACTAGCAATAGCCCTGCTGATTTATCACCCTTCTCAACCCTGTTGGGTTCCAAGAGAATAAATCTTGCTTGCCTCTGGCTAGGTACCCACAATCATGCCACGGACCATGACTTTCATATCCCATTAACTCTGAATTACTCAGTCTGGGGCTGAGCTGAGAGGTAATTTAAAATGGCAAAAGGGGAAAAATGTTCTGATTTAGATCTGATATAGACTGGATTAAGTCCTCCCATTTTTTAGAGCTTAAATGTGAGCTTTGTGGAGGGGGAGCACCTGTGGGTTGGAGGGAGCTCCTCTGAAGGACCCGAGCCACAGATCAAATTAAAGGAGTTCACACATATTACAGAGATCTGCGGTTCCACCTCGTACTCAACCACAAGGCAGCCGCTCAGTTTTCTAGCGGAACTAGTCTATGAAAAATCATCATTCTCTGCAGTGTAAATTATTACAACCATTTGGGTAGTAATTTGGCAGTTCCTATCAAAATGAGAAAGGCTCATCACCTCTGACCCAAACATTTCACAAGAGAAACATTTGGCCGTGTGTTCAGGAGATGTATACACCATGTTCACTATAGTCTTATTTATAATACCGAAAAATCAGAGACAAGATGATTCATTAGTACGGAATGCCATTAGAAGGATGGAAAACCATTCTATGAGAGAATGAGCACTCATTAAAGAGAAGGAAAGGGAAGGAGGTTGGTGATATATTGTTGAGTGGGGGAAAAAACCAACATGCAGAATAGTTTCACATAAAGTGTGATCTTGTTTTTCAACAGTAACAACAAATAAGATTAAATTGAAACCACTGGTTTTTCACCTTCCTTGGTGTCTTAATATATAAGGCACACCTCTCAGCAATCACAGACTCTGCAATTTGAGATACTTTGAACATCTCAAAACACATTTCACATCCAACTTGGCCGTATAGCTAGTTTCTCTAATCCTTCTTGCCAGGACCACTTCCAGTGCCCAACTAACAGTCTCAGACTACTGCAAAGACCACGGCATTGGAGGAAAAGAAGAGAAGGCTTTTCTCTGCAGCAATTGACCCGGTTCTCATGTTCCATGAGTATGTAGAAAGCCATGCTGAATTGAATCTCCTGCCACAACTGTGAGGATAAACTCAAGCTTCCCCACATGTCTAGACCCACTCTTGTTGAGTAGGTAGGAGGCCTTCCTTCCATAGGCATGGCACATTCTGCTCTGTAACAGCTGAAAGGTCTTAGCCTGGTGTTTTAGGTCCAAGTAATCAAGTCATGCATTAGTCACCATAGAGAAAGATATGCTACAGTAACAAATAAACCCCATAATCTCAGTGGTTTAACATATCAAGGATACATTTGTTCCTCAAATAAAGTGTGGTTAAGTAGTCTCCTTGATACAGTGACTCAGATTCAGGCTGTTACTGTCCTGTGACTCAGCCATCTCCACAGGTGACCTCCATGGTCACCGAAACAAAGGGAGAACTGGAGAAGACACAAGTTTTCCTAACTGCCTCAGCCCAGAATCCACCCTTACTCAGTCCAATGGTCAGAATTATCACATAGCCCAGCCTGGGAAATAGTGTTTTCTTAAGTCCCCAGAAAACAGAAACTTTACTTTGACACTGTTTCCACTCCAGGTCCCAGCACACCTTTCCATCTTTATCTCACACTCCTCCCTCACCTGTGATGCCCAGCCTCCTCCACTCTGATCTCCTAACAGGGAAGGGAGGTCATACTTGAGGTTCTGGATGAATAGAATTCTACACACTCCTGGTTCCTGCCTCTGTGCTTTTGCTTAGTACTATTCATGATCGATATCCAAGCACTAAACTAAGTGCTGAGAAAACTAGTAAAGAACAGAAGAGGTATAATCTCTATCCTCACGAAGCTCACAATCCAGCAGCCCATTTCTACCATCTCTGCCTTCTTACTTAGCTAATATCCTGCCTCGTTGCTTCTCTAGAGCTGTTAGGAGCATTCATTGGGATAGTGCATGGATGGGCATAAGCCAGGCACAGGCAGAAGGCAAAACTCAAAACACTGAGTTTTTTCAATGGGGTGCCAGGACATCTCTGTCATCCAGAGTTCATTCTGACCTTTCCTCTGTACTCCGTCCCTTGGTGGAATTCCAGTCCCTCTTCCTCACTTACTCTTAGGAAAGGACTCTGTCTATAAACCCAGCATAAGGCAACCAAACAGTTTAATAGTTATGGAAGCTTCTCAGATGGTTCTTTCAAAAATTTCCCCATTTGGAGTTTGAGAGAAAACTGATCTCTTAAACATGGAGAGATCTGAGGCTCTTTGAAGGAGTTGAGGGGACATATGCCAACCACACATGCACAACTAATCAAGAAGAATAAAAAGCATTGTGAGACCTTAGGGACTCACTTTCTCTGGTTCTCTGCTGAGGCATCACTTCCCCAGAGGAGCCTTCTTAGACCTCCTTGCATAAGAGTATCATCCCCAGCATTCTCTATTCCTTCACCCTCTGCTTATTCTTCTAATGCCATTTATCCCAACAATAAACAGAGAACCTGTTCTGAGACTGGCATATCGCCCGGGGCACTGACAGGCTCTATATTCCTGAACTGGGCTCTTGGGAGACAGTGGGTAGAGTTATCCTCAGCACCCTCCTCAGGGCCCGAATCTGGAAGCACACATGCTCCCTCAACACACTTCTTGACTGAATGCATTTTTAAAAACAGGCTGGCAGGGAGATTATTAAGAAGTATGTTGTGCGCCTCAACTTTTTAAATTATGTTAAACTTCAGAATTTCTGTAGGCGCCGTTTATAAATATAATTAGATTCATCTAAAATTGAGTTATTCTTCATGGTTCGTTAGTTATTACTGGGAATTTAAAAGCACTTATTTGGATAATATCCAGGTCATTTGGTGTCTGCATCTTCAAAAAGTTGGACCTGTTACAGATAAACACCCATGCTGGGCTACAGGCACAGAAAGTAGCAAAATGGTTCATTTCGTAGATTATCAGATGGAAGGACAACTCCTCCCCCATCCTCTAAATATAGCCTTTCTCTAAACAAAATATTCAATACATACCATGAGACTACATTTGTGTCCCAACATGGGTTTCTGTTAACATACCTCATGCTGCTTTTAAAAAATCAGATAGATTGGTTAAATCCTTTTAAGAAAATTAGACAAGCAAAGATGCTATTAGTTCTAGAAACCCATCACATACATAATAGAGGCTCAGTAATTATTTTTAAGGCCATTCTTTTTTATAATGCTTGTCATTTCTGGGTATTAGCTCCAACAGCCCGAACTCAGAATCTCTTTAGGAGATGCCCTTAGTATCAAGGATAATATAACTTGTCACAAAATTTGCTGGTGGTTTTTGATCTTCTTTTCAACTCATTTGTCAATTGTATACAGGATGACAATATAATTTACTTCCCGAAGATGTTTAGGAGGGTGAAAAGGCTCTATTAATATGAATAATGATGCGAGGACAACAAGCCAGGCATGCAGGGCCCCAGCTTGACATTCCATGAGCTTCTCTCATAAGCCACACACAGAGCCAGGCTCTGTAGGGTGAATGTGCTAAAATCCTGGGAGTTAATCTTGGAAAGGAACACTGATCCCGGATCAGGAATCACTAAACTTTTTCTTAAAGGGCTAGAGATAGTAAATATTTAAGCTTTGCAGGCTGAGGCCAAATTGAAGATATCATGTAGGCATTTACATAACCATTTAAAAATGTAAATACCCATCCCTAATCACAGGCTGGATTGGGCCCACGGGCTTAAGTTGGGCAAACTCAGAGAGAGAATTAAAGACATTAAACACTAAGCTAAAAAGTTGGGATTTAATTCTGTTACCATTAGTTTCCAAAAGTTGTTTTTATTATTATTTTAGGAGAAGAAACTCATTCTCAAATGAAATCTCATGTGGAAGCTCAATATATATGCAAAACAGATAAAAAACGGTGGCAGTGTTTGAAATGGGAATGACAGCGGCAGTGAGCACAACCCCTCTCTAGCCCTAGTCTCAAGCCCAGAGCCCAGGTGGGGTCCTGCCAATCAAGACTTAAAAACCACAGCCACAGTTGGTGGGCTGCTATTAAAGACTCCTGAGGAGAGGTGTAGAGGGATCACAGCTGTGTTTTACAATAATCCCTCCTGGCAGGCTCAGGCTCGGTGTGAAGGAAACAAGAGAAAGCGGAACCCTCCCAGAGACAGAGGCCAGCAAGGAGGTCCAGCCTGGGAGAGCCGAGATTATACCAATGTTTCCGAAGCCAACATAGAGGCACAGATGCAGGTTTGAGAGGAATAGGACATTCAAGCAGGGCTGGCTTCCTGTGCCAACCCCAAGGGTCCCCTGTCAAGAGACCCACACTTAGTCTGATGCTTTGTCATCATCATCTGGAAAGCCTTTAAAAATTTTTAAACAGGGCCCTACATTTTCTTTTTGCAGTGGGTCCCACAAATTATCTAGCCAGTCATCCAGGGATGACTGGACCCATTGGAGCTGAGTGCACACACCATCAGCATCTTCCTCCCACCACCCTGGCCAGGAGCATCTATGTAATCCCTGGGGTTAAGTGCTTTTCATAAAAAAACTAAAGTTTCACAGTTCTTTCTTGGAGTCTCTGACTCTGCCTCCTACATTCTGCTTTGCCCCTCAAAAGCATCCAGAATGCCTACCTCTCCTCCCTCTGACTTCTCTGTCTTAGAAACACCAGTCAGAGCTGATTAGCTACAGCTCCAAATCTGAGATTCAAATTCAAACTAAATCTGCACTTACTGCCAGGTACCCAGCAGGAGTCCCACCTGCCAGCAGCTGCTTCCTTCTGACCAGCAGATAGTCCAGAGATATGAACTCCCTGGGGTCACTTCAGCTTGGGCTCCACCAGGAGCAAAGATTCAGGTGCCAGTTATTTATGCATGTGACATGATCCCAGGAAGCCTCAGGAGGGAGAGAAGAAATGAGACAAGAAGAAAGGAAGCCAAAAATGGTGCAGGCGACTACTGTGGGCAGCTGGGCCCAGTCCCTCTAGGGGACCCCCAAGAATCTGTGACCACACGTAAGGGTGAAGCAACCCTCTTTGATTGAGTTGTTCCTGAAGTCCCTAGAAATTCTGGCTCTTCCAAATGTAGGTCAAACACCTTTCTGCGATCAAGAGTACCTCACACAAAAACAGACACAAAGCTGCCACCAGGTTCCAGAACTGTCTGCCAATGACCTCTGGGATGGTCTAGGGGGGTGGGAACAAACCATGTTTATTCTACCCTCAGAGCCACTATAAGAAAAATGATTTGGGAAAGAAAGTAGACTTCAGACACTCCCAAAGTCTGAGAACACACCTGCCATGTGACCTAAAGTCACCTAAGTGACTATGTGAGAACCAGCTGTGCCCAACAATACTTTTAGGTAGAGCACTGTTCATGTTATAGAAAAAGAGCCACAGCTTCAAATTTACAGCCAAGCCTTGTCACATATAAGCAGCACATTGCAGGAAGGAGGCACAGAGGATCCGACCACCTCACCCGAGTTTAACACATCAAACTCAGACACCTTTCAGGATTTGTCTAGGGTCAGCAGGGGTGGGGACAGCTCAGAAAGACAGGTTGAGATAGAGTGACATGCATTCAAATGACATCAGAATATTTACCCAGCAAAACATCTAGGATGGCTTCTTTAGTTGAGATTTTTAACTTTGAAAACACATAGTGGGCCAGGATGGTGGCACACACTTGTAATCCTAGCTACTGAGAGGCTGAGGCAGAAGCATAACAAGTTCAAGGCCATCTTGGGCAACTTAGCAAGACCCTGTCTGAAAGTAAAAAATAAAAAGGGCTGAGGATGTAACTCAATGGTAAAGTGCACCTGGGTTCAATTCCCAGTCCTGAAAAAAATAAATAAGTCTAACATGGCCCTCATATACTGCTGGTAAGATTAAAAAATGGTGTAGCCACTTTGGAAAACAGTTCGCTGGCTCCTCAATGGGTTAAGCATAGTTACCATGTAGCCCAGCAATTCCACTCATAGGGGTATAGCCAAGACAAGAGAAAACTCATGTTCACACAAAACCTTGTACCTGAATGTTCATAGCAAAATTGTTTAAACAGCCCCGAAGTGGAAACAACATAAATGTCTATGAAGTAGTGAATTAATAAATAAAATGTACTATAGTCATGCAACAGAATAATATTTGGTCATAAAAAAGAACAGAATAGTGATATAGTCTACAAAATAAACCTAGAAAATATATTATATGATCCATATATATGAAATGTCTAAAGAGGCAAATCTATAGAGACAGAAAAGAAATTAATGGCTGCCTAGTGCTGGGAGAGGAGGTTGGAGAGAAATAAAAATAACTACTAATGGATACAGGGTTTCTTTGGGAGGGGGGTGAAAAAGTTCTAAAATCAATTTGTGGTGGAGGCACAGCTCTATGAACAAACCAAAGAACTAAAATTGTACACCTTAAATGGGAGTATGAATTATACCTTAATAAAGCTGCTTTATAGAAGATAGCATGAACTTTTATTGGGAATTGATCTGTACTCTTCATGGACATTTAGGATACATCTGTAAACAGGTGAACAATATCACTATACTCGAAGAGCTTGCATCCCCATGATAGCACAATGAACCCTAACTATAAATCCTAAATTATACAGTATGTTACTGTGAAAGATAATCAGTAGTGTGGGAGGGGGGAACAAAACAAAGGAAAGAGATAAGCAACCTGGGGTGGCAGGTAGAACCATAGTTCTAAATATGGTGGTCAGGGTAGACACCATTGAAAGGTACCATTTGGGCAAGGTTTGCAGGAGCTGGCTACGAGGATGTCTGAGGACAGAGCATCCAGGTGAGAGCACCACTAGTGCAAAGGTCCAGAGGCAGGTGTGCGCTGGTGATTGGCAGAATAGTTAGCGGGCCAGCTGAGCATCTGAGCAAGGAAAGATCAAGGTCACAGGGAGGATGATGAGGGCAGAGAGGTAACTGGGGGACTTGTTGGTACTATAAGGATAATCAAGTGTGGAGCCATGACAGTTCAGATCAGATGCAGCTTCAAAGTGAAGCCACGTCACCTGGTAGGATAAACGGGGACTGACTTCTCCTCTTGTGAGTGGTGCACCGAGCTGGAGACCAGGGTTCTCACCATCTTCCCTGACCAAACAAGCCAGGAAGCCCAAGCCCACCCAGCCAAAGAGAAGGGGTACATGGTGGATATTTGCTGAGCTCCAGCTCCAAAAAGCAAAAATGAGAAGTCGGGAAACAGCAGGTAGATGGGAAACTGCAATTTCGCCATCCAATAACCCAGCATGTTTGATTTTCAGGTTCCAATTTTTGTATCGTCATGGTCAATTACAGGTCACAAATGATTTCCAAAGTGGGCTGCCCAGAGAGGAATTGTGCAAATCCATTTTCCACAGTCTCACACTCCCAGTCTGCTCAACCCCAAAACATACTTTGGAGCATACCATGTCAGAGCCCACAGAGGCAGAGGGAGGGGGAGGGACCCCTGGCTGAGGGGAAAAAAATGGAACCAACCTGGGAGCCTGGATGGTGTTTCCACCTTCATTCTGCCACAGACCTCGGTCACTTTACCTCTCTGAGCCTTTTTCTTATGAAAAAGATGGCTAGACCTGTCTTACCTCACTAGGACTGCTGGGAGATGCCCCATCAGAGGGGTCCTAGGAGCAATATATACCCACCCCTGTGCCTGGTCCTGAGCACAACTCCATTTCTTTTAATAGCTTAATCGCAATATAATTCACACACCATAAAATGCACTCATTTGAAGTGTATAAGTTACTGAGTTTTAGTGAATTTAGAGTGGTGTGACCATCACAATTCAATTTTAGAATATCTCCATCATTCCAAAATGATCTCTCTAGAACAATCCTTTGAGGTTACAGTTCCATACATAAAACACATCCATTTAATGCTATATAAAAGAGAAAGAAAAATAGTGACTTACCTGGATGTACCCACACAAAATTGCCATTTTTTATAGATTAATGTCCAAATATTGACAATTTCACAGATTAACCATTTAAAAGAGAACATTTGTGAATACAGTACTATAAAATTTTAGTTTGTATATTAAACTCATATACTACCTATGATTGCCTATGAATTACCGGTGGTATGAATCCATACATTGCATTTTTATACAGAATATCAATGTTGGACGATATGAGTAATTGAAGAAAGCTGGATTTTTCAAGGGGGCAATTTGGTCTATGTTTTCACCTTGGCACTGTCTTTGGAGACAAACCTCCACAGAGATGGCCCGCTTTAAGCCTGCTCGAGCTAGGATCTTCAATTTGCAATTGAGAAAAATGAATCTTGGGCAGCTTGGGTAAACTATGTGTGTACTGCCAACACCATCTTGTCTCAAGAAATGTGAATAAAGCATTTTAAGTGAGATCACCTTGTATCTATAGCATAAAAGCATGATAACCATGATTTGTTAGGAGGTTTTTTGTTGGTTTTGGGGTTTTGTGGGGGGGGGGTGCTTACCAGAGATTGAACTCGGGGGCATTTGACCACTGAGCCACATCCCCAGTCCCATTTTGTATTTTATTTAGAGACAGTGTCTCACTGAGATGCTTAGCATGTCACTTTTGCTGAAGCTGGCTTTGAACTTGTGAATCTCTCATCTTAGCCTCCTGAGCTGCTGGGATTACAGGCATGCGCCACTGCGCCTGGCTCGTTTTTTTATTATTATTTTGCTAGCTTACTTTTTAAATTTTATCCCCACTCCCCACTAATCTAAGATCCATGAAGAAAGATCCCGGGTCTTGTCTACTCATCTATATTCCTAACACCTAACTGCAAAGCATCAGGTGTATGGTAGACACTCCATAAATAATGAAATAAATTTGACAGGGCCCCTGGTTCACATGTGTAACCACACATATACACACAGAGCCTGCAATCATTAATGCAGACACTGAAACACAGTTTGTGGGTTGACTGCATGAACGGATCCTGACATAAAAGGCTTTTATGTCAGCGTATGGCAGATCCACTGAGCCAGCTCAAGCCTGGCAGAGACACTTCCTACTTGAGAAAACAGAATAGCCTGCCCTCCAGCACCAGAGCCAGTAGTTTGCATTCCCAAAACTGAGATGAAAGATGAAGGCCAAGAGGAGACATTGCAAAACTTCCCACTCTGGGTGCCTGGACACCTGAGGTCATTAAAGAGTCAGAGGCTAGACCCTTGTCTGAAGAAGCATCTGGAGGGAAACTGCCCAGAGAAGCAAGAAGATTCGATGCAAACGCACTTGACTAGGCTTTTCAGAGCTTAGAGGGGAGAGGAAGCTGCAGGAATATAGGGAAGGTGCTTGGGATGCAGTGGTAGGAACAGTGCCACTATTCAAGGTCCAGGTTGATGTATACAATCCCACAGGAAAACAAAAACAAAAACACTTTTTCCTTCCCCCAACATATAGCTCTTCCCTGGCTCCCCTAAAGGGAAGAGGTATCTGTGGCCCAACTGATGAAAACCTAAGACATCAGTTGAACCCAGGTGCAAATGGACTGTATTAAAACAAGGATGATGTAGGACTCTTTGCTTCCTGCCTCCGAGTGGGAGGCAGACCAAACTTCTGCCAATGCCGTACTTTGCTTAATGCCCTTTACACAAGCACAGCTCCACACACAGAAAGCACACACTACATATTTGCAGAATGAGTGCTTATTATGTAAGCAGCTCTACCAAAGACACAACGTCATCACCATTTTCACAGACGGGAAATACTAGGGTTTAGAGAGACAGCGGAAGAACAGCTTTGCTGATGCCATTTCCAACCAAACTGCCCCGTTTCTATGGATTAAAGGAGAGGAGAAGGAAGTAGTTCAGGAGACGGGTTAGTACTCGGCTCAAAGTGGAGAGGAGAAAGGATAAAGGAAAGGAAGGAAGGATCGGGACAGATTTGAATTAAGTTGCAAGGAAAGAAGAATTGCCATTTGGGGGAATAAATGTGCATGCTGCCTACTGTCAAAGAAGTGAACATCCTGTATCTTTTTCTTTCTTTACCTGCCATGGCAAGCAGATTTATCGCTTGAGTCACAATAATCTCCAGAGTCTAGAAGTACCTACTCCTCCTTCCCCTCCCAGAGAAGCTCTTTTCTGCTTCAAGCTTGGCTCCACCCCATGGGAACACCCCAACCCTCGCCTGGCATGGCCGCGTATTCACATATCACTTTTATCGGCCTGCTCTTTGATTCCTGGTATTTCACCAGTCCCACACTGATCATGGGAGTAATAGCAACTATAATTAGGCATCCTAAGGACAATGGTTTCATTAAAGCTCCTTTAATGGACCCAGACATGTACGAGGCAAGGTTTTATACAACACAGTCAAACATTTTATCACCTTGTGATAATTAGAGTTGCTGAATTACTGTAACAGAGCAACTGAAGGTAATTTCCTGTTTGGCCAAAGTCGTCTGACCTCCCCCAGGCTTCCAATTATCATATTTCTTCTTGGAATCAGATCTCCCTTCTCCTCAGAAGCTGCTATAAGCTCCAAGCTAAGCTATTACGGCAGACGCTAAGCTTGCACGGGAGCTGTGAAGTTCTAATTTTCTCATTACACAACCTCATCTGTCAGCTATTTACTGGCGAGCCAGCCCTGTTCTTTGGTTCAGGTGATAAATAGGCATGAACAGCTTAGTGAGCAGAGAGGCAAATAAACATTTGAAAATGATCAGGCCCTGAGAATCTTCCATCAGATAGTGTTATGGGTCAGAGCAAACCCAAGCAAACCGCGGAATGAAACACGGAGAAGAGGCTAAATCCAACTTGCCCTCTTTCACTCAGCATCAGAATGACAGAAAAAGGCAATTTTTTCTGCTGCATGGATGGCCTCTGATGGTTCTTTAGACTATGCTGTCAAACTCAGCAAAGTACATTGGTAAGATACTGTTTGTTGAACACTAGCAGGTGTGCTACCGTGTGTCAAGGCTTTAAATTATATTGGACCCGTCAGAAATCAGGAGAACAGTGTACGCTGTGTACTGTCACTCATTCGTGCATTCACTAAGTGAGATTATGAAATCCCAGTATATTAAGGCACCATACAAGTGTTAGTGACTGGCTTCTATTCATTCAAATGGCTCAACCATGATAAACTTCTGAGGTGCAATTGTGAATGACAGATACGGTTTCTGAGTTCAAGGTGCTTATGGTCTTGCAGAGTATAGATATTAATAAATTAGCTTATGGGGAGTGATATTGGCCAAATTATATCATTATATTATATGTGTGTATGAATACATAACAAATCCCATCATTATGTATCACTATAACGCACAAATTAAGAAATGTAGAAAAAATTAATCAGCCTACAAATACCAACATTCTAGTCATTGCAATAAATATAAATTACAGAGACCATAAGAAGATAGAATAAGGGATCTGACTTATTCAGGTGTGGGAGGAGATGTCAACAAAGCAGTAGTCTTAAGGTTACGATTCGGAGGTTAGCCAAGCAAAGAGGTGGAAGGATATTTGAGAAAGGAAGAATAGAATGGCTGGAGGCTCTTTTGCAGGAAGAAGCTTGGCATCACAAACAAGGAAAGGGATGGTTTTTCTAGAGATTCCTAGGCAATCCTAGGAAGGTGGTGGACACAAGATCCTATAGGACCTTATAGGGTATGGTGAAGGTGTGAATTTTATCTTTGATCAATAGGCAGACATTGAAGGCTGATGCATGGCCAGTCAGGGATTGGCTCTGAGTGAGCAACCAGCATGATTTAAATGACTTCTAGGATGGATTGACAAATAGCCAATCCATCCAGAAATGTTTATCTGGAAACTACTATACCAAAATTGCTTAGACTCTCATGGGAAAGGTGCAAGAAGTTTCTCACCACTTCCAGTTCCTTAAAAAGGACAATTTAGCCAAAGCATAAGGTTCAGCAGAATATTAGAAGAGGGTAAGTTTGGAAACTTCACAACTTAAAATGCTAAGATAAGGAATCTAGGTTTTTTTTTCCCCTTTAGATAAGAGAAAATAAGAGGAAAAGACAGGGAGAAACTAACCTTATTGTCTCTCATCTGCTAGACACTATGCTGGATATTTTGTACATAGATTATCATGTTTGGTAATCAAACCTCTCCAAAATTAATGTAAGCATCTGCTCATTTACCCTCATATCATCAAAATTTCCAATTATGAACACTGGGACTTAGAGACATTTAAGAATTATTCAAGTCGAGTTTAAGATGCCAATCATTGCCTTCCCATCTCACCTCACCTAAGACATTCTGGTCCTTCCTATATCCTTGCTACCACATGGATCTCCCAGCCACACATCTCTCCAGCCACCACTGATCACCTCGAGGTGCCTGGCCCAGGGGATCTGTTCCATAAAGTAGGGTAAGGAAATGAAGTTTCCCTACTGAAATTTTGCACTAAATGAACCGGAGTTGGGGTCAGTTAGGAGAGGGTGGGAGTTCAAAACTGAAGGCAGAATCCAACAGGTCCAAGCTGGAGGTGTGGGAAACACAGGAACACTGAGCTACAGAAAGTTCAACCACACAGATGTGGACAAAGAGCACGGGCCACAGAGAGGCACAGAGACAAAGGCAGCGTGCCCTCATCAGAAAGGGAGGACAGAAACTCAGTTTTCAATATTCCAAATCTTATCTCCTCGACCCACGTTCAGTTATCTGTTCTCCATAACAAATCACTCCCAAACTGAGCAACCTGGAAGAACAATATCCATGCTATTCTTAGCTCCTACATTTCTGGGTCTAGCCAGGCTCAGATAGGTGGTTCTTGTGTGAGAGCTCTCCTGTGGTTGTAGTCAAACAGTGGCTGGAACCACAGTCCATGGGTGTCTGGCTCACTTGCAGAGTCGGGGCCTGAATAGGGAAGAGAAAGTAGCAGGATAGAATAGCTTAGGGTCCTCAGGCATCCTTTTCAATCTCTCTATGGTCTCTCCAGAGTCTCTCTTCCAAGATGGCCTATGGAAGCCTGAAAATCTTCCAGACTTTTTACATGGCTACTCTTCAAAGGTACATGTCTGCAGACAGAGCCAGACAAGAACAGGCTCACCTTTTATGGCCTAGCCTAAGAAGCCATGAAGCATCATTTCT